>JASPKZ010007321.1:0-280805 GCA_030220185.1 Diploptera punctata | reverse complement strand
AATAGATTAGCTGCGAGAGGTGATCAAGGAATCAACCCTCTTGATGAGGCGGCTTGCAAATTCATGATATAGCACTATAGAGATCACAAAGATTTGAAGATCGACAAGCATCAGATAAAGTGTTAGAACAAACTCGTGCACTAAGCGTGTGTTTATAAGGGCTCAAGTATTGGAGTAAAAATAACTTCATTAGGTGTTGTCTGGCGTAATACATTGTAAAGTTCCATCTTGGATGGGGTTGATCGTAATTATATATTTTTTATTATATATAGATAAATGATATCACAAGCAGAACTACTCACCATTGAACATTTTTTAAGAATATTAAATCTGGAAGTGCTATGAAAGTTCGCAAGGTGGAAATCCTTTTTACATTACCAGTACTAATAGTGTGCTGTCTCAGAATTACGTAAACTTTCTTAGCAACAAAGACCCTCCAAAAACTGGAAGCGGTTATACTGTATCTTCATATATGAAAGCAGTAAAAATATTAAAAAAGCAAAAATTGGTTCTTCAATAAGCTACAGCATAAGGGTGGCTTTTATATTCACTATACCTATACTACTTTCAGCATTAGGGCTATTGGGTAATATTGCAGGTGGTGCCGCAAGGTATAGCCAATGATGTTCCACAAAAAGAGAATGACGAGGAGCTGGAAGAACAAAAACGTCATAACCTACAATGGAGACTAAAAGCGACCCACCAAATGTAGTAGTTGGGAGTTCAATATCACATCACGTAAACGCAAGAGTACTAAAAACAACCTACTGTAAAAAAACAACCTACCGCGATAAAAAAAAATTGGTATCGCTACGCCTCTGATATTAATTATAAATTATAAAATGTGTAAGATGTTAAAGGATTTAGAGGTGTATATATGATTGATCAGTTTCCTCCTAAAAAAAACCCAACACGTATGAGTGTGGTGTCGTTAATTTCGACATAAGTAAAAACATTGAGAACTCACTTGGTATGTTACATCAAAGATAGTTTCAAACATACAAGTTTATGTGTTTGATTCATTTGGTGAACCAAACCACCTAAGCGATTGGTTAATTATCTGTGTGGTCGCGAGGGAGGAAGCACTACTATATGATAATAATGAGCGTATACAAAATTTTGATGAAGTTATCTGTGGACATCTATGTGTTCCAGTTATAAAAATGTATACTAGGGGTATCTCTTTGAAATATATTTTAACACTATTAAATCCCAATCACAATATTTGGAGAAACTACATCAAAATATAACAACCAAACAAACTTAGATCCACAGAATTTGTCCGATTTTCTAACAAAAGATCAAGCTACAAACTATGCCGACAAAAAATATATGAATAAAAACTTTATTAAAAAGGATATCATAGGCACTACACCAGCATAAGTAACATTATATAATCACAGAAGATTAGCAGCTATTAAACCTGGCATTGATGCAAACGATGCTGTGAATAAAAAACAAATAGAAGAATATGTAACAAATTATCATAATCAAGTATTGGGTGGGGGTTATGAAAAAATGTATAAAAGAAATCAAAGATGAATGTACTAAAATAAGTGAAGATATTGTTTCACGAGAAAGGAGATCTAGGGATACAGATATAGTTAGTGTTATCTATTTTAATGGTACACTCGCTAAAAATATTTTTATACCTACTGGTGGTCAACGATTTTTTCCTATTTTATGTGATGGATCAATTGTTAAAATAGTGACAAATCTAGATGCCAAATATATGAAGTATTACAAAACAATACTGTAGTTGATCATAGAAAACCGTTTAAAGTTTTTAATGGAGATAATATATATTTTAAGTCTAAACCTTGTATGGGACTACAGGGTGGTTACAAAATTCATATGTACCTATTCATTAAATTTTCAATATTATAAATGCCTGTAAACATATTTGGCAAGCCATCATATCGTAAGCAAAATAATATACAAGAAATCATAGATCCCATAAACGAGAAAATAAAATCTCTAATAACTAATGTACCCGATGTATCCGGTTTTGTTACAAGTGATCAAGCTCATATCCTAAATAATGAAATTAAGAACATAAAAAATAAAATACCAACCTTTGATTGGGTTTGTTTTAATCATGTTGTAAAGCATGTTATAGATCATTCTGATTCTTATATAATATCCAATAAGCAAAGAATAGCAAAACTAAAACCTGGAATTGATAAAGATGATGCTGTAAATAAGTCACAAATGGAAAACTATGTCAGGAAACAATTAGACATATTCTAAACGATGTGGAAAGCCGAAGAAGATTCTGAAGAACCACACGTAGCCGCAGGAGATCGTGTACAGATAAATTGATAATTTTAATTTACATAAATGGATTGGAAAATTATCACTACCACATGTCATTATGGCACATATGAACTACTAAGAATCATTATCGAAGGCCTACGTAATCTCAAAACTGAACGTAAGAAAAATATTGCTAATAAATGACTTATGTATTCAAACTGTCTAAATATAATTCCAATTTACAAAAGGGGTTATCCCATTTAATTATTAGTGATAACCTACAAGTTACATTAATTGGTTTTTATACAACATATCTCACCTATTGTAACAAAGGCTAATAATATATTATGTTACGATGAAAATGGTGATAAAAAGAGCTAATTATTCCAGTTGGACAGTATAATGTTACTACACTAGAAAAATATATTAACTCACAACCTCCATTTGTTACCAATAATATATCAATCAAGGGAAATGATACCACCAACCGAGTTGATATAAAATCTCCATTCAAATTACATCTGAGTTATGATAAAACTATTGGAGAGGTGCTTGGATTCAAAAATGAGGTTGAACCTAATACGGAATATTAGTGGTGATTATGTTCCTAAATTTCACCCCTTTGAAACAATTGATATTCATTGTAATTTAGCGATTGGAATGTATCTAAAACTTAATGAATATCATAATAAAAAATCAGATATTATTGAATCGTTTAGAACTAATGCAGAATTTAAAGAGCCTATCATCTATGAACCAACATATCCATTATTTTTTCCAGTTCAACATCTTGACTTTGATACTATAAAAGTGGACATTAAAAAAGAAATGGGGCCCCAATTGATTTTGGAGGTAGCCTAGTGACTGTACTTTTAAAAGTTTGTGAACACCCATAATTTCTATTGTAATAAATGGACAACATTATCTCATACGAATACAAATATTATCCACCAACTCAAGAAACTGTTGATGGTTTAAGTTCACCTAATAAGGATGCCATCTTCAACGTGGATGTTGGAGATGGGTTCATACATCCTTATGATGCTGATGTAAACATGGAATACAAAGTAGTTGAAAAAGATGACACAGAATACAACGATAAAGCTGAGGTGAGAGTAGTTGATAACTTCTTTCCTCATATGTGGTCTCAAATATTAGTTGAAAAATGTGATACTACTATTGATAGAATAGATTGCCCAGGTATCACTAGCTTTAGGAACTTGTCTTCTTTCAAAATCCCAAGTACGAGAATACGAAATGTCTGGATGGCTACCACTAAAAGAAGATGGAACAGATGGTGTTAAGGAGTTGGTAAATGCAAAAAGCACACGAGAACTACTATTTAAACTAAAGCTTTTAGGTGGATTTTTTAGCGGTTACAAGGACACCATGTATAAAGGACGATTAAATATTACTTTTAGGAGAAATAACAATGATGATATGGCTATTCATGCTTGGGGAAGTGGAAAACCTGGTAAGATTGAAATCAAGAGTATGTATATTCGAATGCCTATAGTGAAGTATGATCCTATGATTGACGTAAAGTTGAAAGCTGAGTTACTCAAACAACCTATTGGTATTAGTTTTATAAAAATTCAAACAGTTAAAAGAGCTATTTCTGGAAATTATGCTGAAATAGATTTGACAAATTCTTCACAATTTGATATGCCAGAATGGATTATTTTTCTGTTTCAAACAGATAGGAATAATGCTAATCAAAAGAATTATTCAGCAAAGTTTGATCATTGTAAATGAAGAAATGCGTACTTCGAAAACGGTAGAGGTGAAACGTTTTCATCTTGTCTAAAAAATGTAAATATATCAAAAGAAAAATATCTAAAAATGTATATTGCCTTTACAAAATTAAAAGAAATGTATGCGACAACAATGGAGTATTTTATTCTTTTAAAGAATTTTTAAACAATAGACCTATGGGTGTGATGGATATAACTAAACATATGAGAAATGTTGATGATGATGGCACAAGCAAGAAGCTCGTACTTGATTTTGAAAGTGATGTAGCAGCTAAATCTCTGTGTTATATTATTATGTTAGGACAAGAAACATTTGATTGTGATATTAAGAATCAACGCATTGTTAAGCATATTTGGACACAGTCCGAGACAGTTGGTCTGTCGACAAATACTTTTGTTGAACTATATATTTCATCTCAGTAATACGGAAGCGGTCTGTTCTTATCATTTCCTGTGACCTCGCTAGGCAGCAGTTGCTGCCTGTATGTTTGATAAGACTCAAATATTAAAATGTCATCTGTGGGAGAAGATATGTCAAGTGTTTCAGTCATTGATGTAAATTCACTTATGCAACTTGCAAAATTAAAAAAAAAAAAAAAAGAAAAAGAAATAGCTATCGGTGTGTATGAAGTTATTCCTACAAGTGAAAGAGGTTACATTAAAATGTATGCTGATGAATTTGATTTTTATCTTGAATAATTTTATTATTTTCAAATCTTCTTTTTTTAATTTTTATATCTTCTTTGTTTTTTAATCTTCTTTTTTATTTTTAAATTTTTGATACTTAAATTGTCTTATTTTTTATTTTATTTTCATATGATTTTGAGGTGTGTGATTAATATCTCCTTTGTAGTAGACAACACATACTAAATTCATTAATAAGTACAGTTTTTGGATGTTTTTATAATAGTGTCGTTTTGACGCTATGTGAAAATGATGAAATTCTTAAAATATCTTCTTTATCTACATATTTTTTATTGCATCTCTGGGTCTTTCATATTCCAATATTATTTCCTTAAAACCAAGGATTATCTTCGTCAAGTATGATATAAACTTCTTTGTTATTAAAAAGTAATTTATTATAAAAATTCATTTTTTAAACTAAATATTAACTCATAAAATTACTAGTTGTATACTTAATTATTAAATAAATAATTTCATAATATATACAAATTTAATAAATATATACTCGTTCAAAGAGGGTGACCACTGGTCCCCCCTTTAAAACACTAGTTGTATACTTAATTATTAAATAAATAATTTCATAATGTATATAAATTTAATAAGTATTTTGTTATTTTTATAATTTATTTCTTTATAAATAATTTCGTAATACATATAAATTTAATAATTATTTTCTTATTTTATGAGGTCTAATAAAAATGGTCTTTACATATTAATAATAGGATTAAAACTTCTAAATCAATAGATTTTCAAATTTGGGTTTTTTAAGAATAGACTTTGTTTTAGCTTTCAAACTAAAAAATCATTAGTTTATAGTAAAAAATGGAATATGTTTTATATATAAAGAATCAACTTAAAAACTAATTTTTCTTTACTTATGTATGTAGTTTTTGCTTATTTGATGCCTTTTTTCTATTTTTTTAAAGAAAACATGTCATCAAAATTTTCTGATTTTCGACCTAATTTTTTTATATTCATACGATTTTGGTGAATATGTATCGGAAATTGAGAAGTGAGGGGTGTCCCAGAAACCCCTCTTTATATACTACTAGTAACGAAGCAAATCAAAGAGCTAATCACTTTTGTACAAGAGGGAGACATTGACATTCTTTTGCTAAATGAAACACATTTAAAGCCGCGAGATAAATTCGAAATTCCGAATTATTACACTTATAGAAACGACCGATTAAACGGCGCCCTTGGAGGCACTACTATCTGTATAAAGCATCCATTGGCCATAGATTGGCCCCAACACCTCGGCTTCAATCATTGAAGCCACTGCCATTTTTCTGCCCATATCAAATCGGGGAACCATTTACATAGCATGGATATATAAATCACCCACTAGACTCCTAACGAGACACGACCTAGATGCTCTCACATCTGTCTCTCCTATCTGTTAGCGGGAGACTTCAACTGCAAACACCTCTATTGGAATTGTCGTGCCCAAAATGGATCTGGTGTTGTACTACAACAATACTGCCGACCTCACAATATAGAAATCTCTGCTCCAAGGGATCACACATTCTTTAAAAACACCCGCTTTGGGCTTAGATCAGACATCCTTGATATCGCACTCTCTAAGTATGTCCCTATCTCTCCACACATTATCACAATTACAGACACACTTGTCTCGGACCACTGTCCGATACTTTTAAAATCAGTCCAACATGTCCTCTCCCATACACAAGCATCATGATCACACAGACTGGCAGAACTACACACACATGCTTAACCAATGGATTAAGCCCACACTCTCTGTCCAGTCTACAGAACAATTAGAACACGAAGTCCGTAGTCTACAGGCAACTATAAAAACGGTCATTAGAGTTGCAAATACACGAACAAATAATACCACAGATACAAAACCACACGACCGAACACTGCAAAATTACTTAAATGATAAACGACGATATCTTAAATTATATCGAACTTTTGGAGCACCCCAACACAAACTCCTATACAACAGATACGCTTATCTGGTACGAAACCGACTAACAGAAATGAGAAACGCCGACTGGGATTCTTCTATGCAGCGTTTCTCTGACTAAAACTCCTCCATGGGATGTACTAAAATGCATTAAAAGGAGTCGAGCACAGCCTCCTCCTTCTGCCATCCACCGCAATGGCAACTGGGCTTATCTCCCTCAGGAGAAAGCCCAGATCCTTTAGGACCATTTGGCATTAAGGTTCCGTCCACATGAGCTCACTACACCTGCTCACGAAGCTGAGGTACACCATAGAGTAAGTACTTTTCTTGAGAGACCCATCCCTCTCACACTTCCAGACATACGGCTGTCGGAATTGACAGACGTAATCGAAAGGCTCCCTTCAAACCGTGCCCCCGGTCACGACCGTGTACCATATCTAGCGGTAAATCATTTACCGCTAAAAGCCCTAATCCTATTTGTCCAAATAGTGAAACTTTGCTTTAAATTCCAATACTTCCCAGAAGTATGGAAGAAAGCCAAACTAATCGCTATTCCTAAACCCGGAAATGATCAAACCAACCCGGAAAAGATCAAACCAACCCGGACAACCTACGGCCAATCAGTCTACTACCAGTGCTGGGCAAAGTAATGGAGAATACCATTCTTTCGAAACTAAAACGAGAGGTCTCAACAAAAGACCTAATTGCAAACCACCAATTTATCTTTCGGAAAACTCACAGCACTCCGCTTCAGCTTGCTAGACTGATTGAGCAGGTCGTTATAGGCTTCAACAACGAGAAAAGTACTCTAGCAGTATTTCTAGACATTGAGAAAGCTTTCGATACGACTTGGATAAATGGCTTACTATATAAATTAATAAAATTTCAAATTTCGGCAGATTTAATCAAATTACTTGCTATGTACCTAACTGGTCGACGATTCTATGTGTCAATTAGTGGGTGTAACTCTGACTGCAAGCTCTTCTTGGCAGGAGTTTCCCAAGGTGCAGTACTCTCACCTATCTTGTACACACTTTATGTATCAGAAATTCCAACTCCAAACCGAATCTAAATAGCATCCTTTGCTGATGACACCTGCGTGTATCATCAGACACCTTTCCGATTACGCCGTGTCCTAGTGCTACAATCGGCACTTAATACCATCCACTCCTGGCTTCGTCTCTGGAATATCAAACTTAATATAAATAAAACAAAAGCTGTTTGATTTACTAAATCCAGTAGAAGGAGCCCAGTCCGACTCACCTTGAGAGCCCATCAATTGGCCCTTGACTTCAATCAAGTATCTTGGAGTCCACTTGGATGCCAAGCTAACTTTCAAAATTATATTAGACATCTTCTTCCCCAATCTAATGCGGCAATTGCCATACTTTATCCATTTTTCAAGTCGTCTACATGTCATCTCGGATCAAGCTAATATACAGCTGTTATCCGAAGCATGCTGCTATATGGTTGTGAAGCCTGGAGCATCCTCGCTGCTTGCCACAAAAAGAAAGTATAAATAATTCAAAACAAATGTCTAAAAATCATATTTTTGGCCCCGCTATACACGAGGATCGTAGAGCTACCCAACTTAGCCAATATGCCATATACTCGTATTGCGACCCTAATTAATGACAGAGTGGAACACATGTTTCAAGCAATATAAACTCACTCGAACCCCATTGTTCACAATATAGGACACAGGCTACAGCAGCGTGCTGTCCATAAAAACATATTTATCAGACCTCCATGATGGTCCAGATAAATGCAATGAAAGCTGTGCTACAGCTGGAGTAGAGCGGCTCATTCCACTCGGTCAGCTTTCGGACTCTCTGCTTGTCTGACCAGTGGTTTCCGATACCCTACTCTAGAGAGGAAAACCCCCATTGCATCAACAGTCCTTCAATTACACAAACCTATTAAATAAAATTGCATAAGTCCATTAAAAAGCAATAGAACAACCAACGCCGCTAACTAGTGACAAGTGACGAAAAACCAAATAAAGATAGCTACAAATTTATTAGCCGGAAGGGAGCTACAACTGGTTCCATACACGGCACACTGGGCGGCGCTGTGCGCCTCCAACACATAGATAGATAGATAGAATTGCCAGTCTCAAGACAACCCTTGAGGATGCCAGACGCAGTCTCTGGCGAAACGTCGGGGAACTACAAGCCTCGCGACCAGGGCCTAGAGCCCGAAAATATTCTTCAAGATCATCATAGCAACTGCGGCCGTGAAAGTCTACTTCAATAAATTCACATTCAGTTCATTCTATTGTGGTAGTTTACACTTCAATTATATTTCAAGTAAAACATATAGTAATTGCATTAGAAACTGCATCATGTACTCTAAACTCAGGCCTATAAAGGGATAATGTGCAGTTTGATCCAACTCCGTAATATCGGGTTATGTATGAGCAGTACTTTTTATAGTCTTTCTTAAAAGATTATTTTAAATTTTCAAAAAATAAAATAAGAAAATAATGCCAAAGTCCTAAATCTCGTACAACTATTGCAGTTATTCTACTGTATATACAATAAAAGTGGAAAATGTATTTAGAAGAAAGAGAAAAGCGAATACAAAAACACAATTTTGACTCCTCGTGACATGTTCACTTCATGACCATGTAGTTTCCAAATAAGAGCATAGATTGCAAAATGAGCTGGAGGGTTATTGAAGGGAAGATCAACAATCACATGTGTATGCCTTTCACTTTCCATGTTTTCCATTCTAATACAGGTAAAACTTAACAGTCACCAAGAACATTTTGCATACTCAACAATCAGGACACCAGAGCCAATTAGCAAATCAATCTAGACTAAACTTCTGTAGACAAAAATCGAAATAAAGTGCTTCACTGAATAGAGAAGACTTTCACTAACAACATCGACTGACAAAATGTCGTCTTTTTCTTGGTTTCGTTGCACTTGCGCAAAAGCTTAATATTATTGAAATAGCCCCACTATTAAAATAACCCCGCTCTACCCTAATGATGAATCATGCCTCAAGAAGCAAAAGTGAGTTGTCCCAATATAATACAGAAGTCAATTATTGGAAAAATGTACTTAGAAGAATTGATGCTGTAGTGAAATTTTTGGCTTCAATAGGTTTAGCATTTCGTGGTGATAATGAGATATTGGGGTCTCAAAATAATGGAAATTATTTGGGATGATTAGAACTGATTAGTGAATTTGATCCTTTACTTGCTGGTCATATACGAAACTGCGGAAATCGTGGAAAAGGAAGTACGTCGTATTTGTACGAGTATGCAAACATCTGTAATGAATTTATTAATGATTATAATGGGACAGCAAGTTTTAAAAATAATTTTAACGAACTAAAATACTATATTAGCGTGAATCTACGCCAGATCTCTCCAACATTGACCAAATGACTTTCATAGTTATATACGTAAAAGTCAGAGAGCCTATTGAAAGATTTTTGCCTATGGATTAACATAATACACAATACATAGGATATACCATTTTATTTTTTTAAACACCTTGATATTCCTATAAAAGATTGTCGCGGGCAGAGTTACGATAATGCATCAAATATGGCCGGAAGGTATTCTGGTGTTCAGTCAAGAATAAAAGAAAAATGTGATTTGAAGCATACTTACCTAATTAATAACATACGTATATTTGTTTTGTACCAATGACCCCTAATAAATATAAGATCATAGCAGAATAATGTTTTTGTCATTCGCTATTTGTACCTTCAAGCATGGCTCCAAATTCTTCTATGCCCAAGGGCTCCGGCATGGCCTAAGACGGCACTGACTACCTTTCCCCTGAATACGCCAAGTTCCTCCATAGAAGCAAGGAGACTGGGAAGCTTGGGGAGCGAGATTCGAGCCGGAGTAAATGTGTACTTCACTGGTTCTAGTTGACACAATCATAAAATCAAGGTTTCCACTTTTATTACAGTTCCAGTATAAACACGAGTTACTATTATGCGTTTTAGCAATACAGCATAAATATTAATTAAAATAAAATAGTAAAATCATGAAATAAAATTATTACGTACCGCCTGTATTAAAAAACAAAACTTAAAAATAACGTGGGAGTCAGGTGCTACCGACTGTAAAACATAATTCAAAAGCAATTACAATTCTGGACTCGACTAATTACAGTTGAAAACTAAATGTACGGAATACCATTTTATAACACTAATTTGGAAGGTACCATAAACCGATTGAGGGTCTTTCCACTTTTCAGCGGTTGCCCTTTTACCAGCCGGCTGCTGGCCCTTCACATCCATATGTGTCAATCAACAGCCAGTGTAGGGGTGCCATGTGGTTAGCATGTCGAGTCCCCCAGCCGTTATAGCTGGTTCCTCAACCTGGAGCCGCTACTTATTGTAGCTACCCAATTGCCTCACGATGCTGGGTGGGCACCGGTCCCATACTGCCCGAAATACCTTGAGAAAATTTCTTCCCCCATGGAGACTCGAACCAGCGCAAGTCCCGTAGCTCTGCGCCAAGGCTTCCTACCTTGACCGCTCGGCTACGGCGCGGGACTGCCATAAACCACAATGTTCAAACCTACCTATCAAACACAGGAGCAGAATGAAAAGTGCTGGTAGACAATTGTCACCCACGCGATCACTGAAGGGTTAAACACTCCTTTTTCTTGTTCGGACCTGCATACAGGTATTAAAGTGGCGCTTTCGCATTGTATGCACATTGGTTAATGGAGAATTGGTTTACACTTTCAATTGAAAATCCCTGTGAATGAAATGTAAAGTTCAAGGTTAGGGAGCAAGTTACCTTTTACGATCCAAATTCATACTGTTAACAAATGCTCAAAACATATTAAATTTGGGACCTATGTTCGTAGTATTACTTATCTTTTATATACTAACAAAAATAAAACATCCATCGCTTAATAGGCCTAAAAGGCCCATGGAGTACTAGCCGGCTGCAGGCTTTTCCACAATCTCGGGGCGAGCGCAATTTTAAGGCTGGCATTTGGCCAGAATGTTGATCTCTCAATCGATATAACAATTTTTCTAAATCAGAAGCCGCTACTTATCTTAGGTACCCAAATTTCTCACGATAAATCTACTGAGTTGGCACGAGTCCCATAAGATGTCTTTAAATCATATGACAAAATATATTTTGCAACCAGCGCGCATTCCATAATTCTGGTCCGATGCTTAAACCACCCGGCCACGGTGCGGCACTATAATCCCTATTTAAAAAAGTAAAGTGATCCCATAACAGGCCCGGAGGCCCTTGGGGTAGTAGGAGGTTAAGGCTCCCACTTTTTCTAGACAATCGGCACTTTATGTCAGCCGGGTTGTCAACCCTGCGTGACGGCCGCCTTTACCCCAGATCAAGCGTCTGGTACTCATTTCCGTTAGAGGCTGAGTCGACCCCAGGGCCATAGTGCCGCCAGAGGGTTTTGGTCTGTTTAAAAATTCTGACCCCAACGGGACTTGAACCCTCGACACTCCGGCTTGTAGCTCAGTGCCTTAACCACTACGCTACGGCGTGCCCCAATCCCTATTTACCCGCTCTCAATTTATTTAGAACACTCTGTTTTTTATAAAATCAAATTGCAAAATATTTAATGGGAAATATTTTAAATTTAATTAGATACTAATATTGTTATTTAAAAACGCTATTTAACATCTTAGGTTGTTAGATTGACATTTCAAATCTGGGCATAAAACGGCCGATACATTTTTCACACATCTATTTTATTTCGTTATTGAGATTTTCCATTTTCCGCACTTATTTTCCGAAGGAAGTCATACACAGGATTTTAAGTCAAATATGCTTATACTCAGGCCAGGTTTGAATCCGCGAACCACGGAACCAATCGTGAGCATGGTAACTACTATTCCACAAAGTCCGTCTAAATTTAAGTAGATGTGATGATGACGATGAAAATGATAGCGGAACGGATTAATTGTGGATTGAGTATAGTATGTTGACATAATTAGGCATTGATCTGTAAATAATATAGGCCTCTACGATGCGGGGGGGGGCACTCAAGCATACATGCATCTCTTTACACTAGCTTGCATTTACTTCCAAGGTGCATTTATACACGATATCATAATTTCGTTTTAAATATTTAAATTTTATTTCAGGACTCCCTATTACATTACACTCGAAAATAAATCTATGTTGCCTGAATAGTGAAAATACGTACCGAGGGCTCTTAATTACTTCGTTTTCCATTTGAAGACAAAGGATGATGTGTTAATGTAACAAAATTGAAGTTTTGAGTAAATTTATTTCCTCTTTAGGAATAATTCATGGTTTGGTTTTGGACAGAAATATAATTTCCTCTTTTGAAGATTTAACATGAAAAAAATTAGATATATTATGCGGTAATATTGGTAATATTTAAATGTTAAATTGAATCTTATTTATTGGCAAATTTAATAATAATAATAAGTTAATAATAATAATAACTCAACAGAAGAGGGTTAAATATGGTTCTGACGATCCTTTTGGGCATCGTGGACCGTCTTTTTACAGCTCCAGTAGAAATTGTGTTGCCAGGAACTGCTCAGTATTATAACTTATTTCAGAATAGTGAGGAATTGGATCGTCAAAGAATATTGATAGTAATATTTTACATTGGCAATGTTGAACGTGTTTTCTATGTCCTATACCCGCTTTTCATGATGGAAGTTTGTTTCGACTATATCAGTGTTTTAAAATATGACAGCGCCTGTGGAGTGATAGTATGTAAGGCGAACTAGTGGTTACCATGGTCACCCGTGGTTTCGAGATTCGTGTGTTCAAACTAGTTCGGGATCGATAGATTTTTTTAAGGACGTAAAAATCATGACCATGGTTTCCTTCGGCAGGGAAATAAATGTCGTAGTTTTACGACACGTAAAATAATTGCAAACCTAAAATAAGATGTCTTTGAACACACTTTGTCGACCCTTTCATTACCAGAATTCCGTTAGACTCTAATGATCTGAGCTCTTGAGCAAATCTCATACATAAAGATACGAACGGATTTAATTAAAATGTGTTACTGAGCAGCGAACAAATTATTTGGCGAGCAATCTAACACTATTATTTGGATACTGGTCTGAAATTACGATAATCCGCTTCTGTTCATGCCTCATAATACTTTTCTTAGTATGTGGAGTAGCATACGTGAAATTCCAATCATCCTTTAATGTGAATTTCTCTGTAGCTTTTGTCTTTCAGATCGTCTACTGTGTGTGTGATTTATTTTCATACATTTTGTCTTATGTTTACATAAACACAATTGAATTGTTGATTGAGATTCCCATATTTTGAGTGAGCACGTTTGTATAAAGATGGAAGTAAGTGCGTGAGGAATTACAGCTAGTAGATGTGGGTGGGGAAATATTTGGTTAGAGTTTAAACAAGGGTATTCTATTTTGCAGTTTACATAACTTTAAGGACTAAAGTTTATTCATAACATTAGGCCGACTTTACCCAGCACTGTGGGCTGCGCTCCCATCACCGCTTGGATTAGATGTAATGGGTTACATATACAGGGTGTCAGGACGTATTTCACAACGTTTTTGGGATAACGGAGGACAGAAAAACAAACATCAATATATAGGACAAAACTTTTTTTTTGTAAGCGTTGTTACATATTGGTTCTTGAATTCCCGTTGGTCGATCAGAATGTGTAAGGGATTAGAACAAATGCCGTTTATCTATCTAGTGATGGCGTTCAAACGGTCATCCATTTAATTGATTGCATAATTGATCCCTGTATACTAGGGACTGTCTGTTACACTATAAAAATCTGAAAACATCTACGAAATATTTCTTCAGCTCCAACAATGCGAGATACTAGCTCTTCTATCGTGTCTGTGTCTCATAGATCGTCTCAGTACCCATTGGGGTAAGGTCGGGCGATCCAGGTGGTCATGGTACCAGTCAATCCAGGTTGTTGATACATGATCCTTGTGTCAATTTGTTGTAGACAGAACTGACTGTTAAATGATGTGACGAACATCGAGCAACCTACTCTCAAAGCCACAAAGGGGAAACATGGTTAATCTGACAACATATTGTTGCATGAAAATATATGTTGTAATAAGCTTAGCCTCAATTTTATAAAAAAAAAATAGTTGAAGACCGAGAGAAGTATTCTCCCTTGCTTTTACCTCCTCTATCATCCCTGAAACGTTATAAACTACCTTTTTTGACATGTTCTGAATGGGTGATCATACATTCAGGAAAAATATCCAAATTGAAAAACAAAAGGTACTTCCTCAGAGAAGCAGTTGGGGATGAGGGTGGGCAGGCTATTATGCCTACATGCAATGGATGAATACATTTACAACACATAGAATTGTGACTATGGCATTCAAGGCAGGCAAAATAATGGAAATACCTTCCATATCATTAATTTGGTTTTGGACCACAAAATAGCTGCAAATTCTTCGAATGGATTTGTACAACTTATGAATGTATCATAAGAGCATTTAAAATCATTCTTCATGCCGTATTTGTTCTAGTTCTGATAGAGAGGGAGGAGGTGGATGTAATGTCCTTACTCTAGTTTCCATTTTACACCACATATTTCAATAATGTTCAGATCTGGGGATTAAGCTAGCCATGGTAGATTTCTAACTTCTCCTTCATGCTACTCAAACCAGTATTTGAACAATACCAGAAGTGTGAGTAGGGGCAATGTCATATTGAAATATAAAATTACCTGAGGGGAATAATACCTGTACCATTGTGTGCATATGCCTCTCTAGAATTCACTCATTGACTTTATAAGCCTATTTTCCATTCACGTGACCATAATAGTCGTACAAATCACCAGGATATTGCTGCTTAAAACATGTTTAACTGCAAGCACTAAGTAGTCTGAGTTGAGTTTTCTTTGGTGTTCTGCAGACTTATATCCAGTGCATAGTGGGCCAGATACGAAATCTAGCTGGAAAAAAGTATTTTACTAACTCTTTCCATTCATCTTTCTTCACTCTAATATGATTTCCAGATGACTGTTTTTCACTTATCTGCAAAGGAGGGTAGGTTTCTAAAATGTATGCAGACAATATAAACATCGGAAGTTGCCGATAGATAAGAACTCATCTGGTCCGCATCCCAGTTGTGTTCCGGACTGAAGAAATGAATGCGTTTTGTATTAAAGTTCAGTGAGTTATTCTTCTTATTCTATATGGATATTTTACCTCAAGATTTGTACTTTTCATTGATATATTTAACATGTTCCTATACAACCAGATAGTGTTAAATACAAGTGGAATCATACCTTCGAAACACTATACAATTTACACAATCAACTTAGTTTAATTTGAGCTACGAAAAAAAGTTCTGAACAGTGGTTCAAATTTTAGTTAGAATATAGAATGATTTATGGACTTTAATTCCCGCACAATAACATGTGTGCAAATTATTGCGTTTTTTTGTAATTAGCTTTTTTATTACAGGAGGCGGTCGGCAGTTGAGCCTACAGTCGCGCGCAGGGAATTGTTTGATTTAATATATGGAGAAAAGTGATCGATAGAGGCAATAAGTGATCGTTTATTAATAAATTAGAGATAGGGGATGTTCGAAAAATGTTTTAAAAACATTTTTTTGAAAAGAGATTTTCTAAAACATAGAAAGTTGTGCGCGAGAAAAAAGTTAGATTTTTACTGAAATATTCTGATTGGCTAAAGGTAAATGTTAATTTTGCCGTTATTAAGAACTTGGAACAATGACAGTCGTTGGAAAATCCTGTTCCATCTGCTTATGGAATTGTAAGACCCAAAATATCTTTCGAAGATGCTGGAATAAAAACTAAATAAAAAATAGTATTATTTCTGCTGAAATGTCTATTTTGGGAAAGTTAGCATAACAAATTTGCCTCCCTAGTAACATTATAGGGTGGATAAAATATCACAACCTCTATTTTTGGCACCTAGTCTCATGTTAATATATCGATGTATTGATATTTTATTGTCAAGAAAGACAATGCTTCGTCCGACATAGAAGATAGGGGTGTTGAGCGGGGTGATTTGTATTGTTGTTTATTTTGAAGCTATTTTGGTGTTTTTTTAGTAATGTCTTTAAAACAGCAGTATCCCGTTTACCATATGACCGAAGTGATATTTCTGTTGCAAGAGCTAATTCATCGCGAGGGAATTCCTGCTGAAGTGAACATTTTTTTTATTCCAGCCTCTTCGAAAGTTATTTTGGGTCTTCCAATTCCATAAGCAGATGTAACAGGATTTTCCAACAACTGTCATTGTTATAAATTAATTCTTAATAACGGGAAAGTAAGCATCCGCTTCTAGCCAATCAGAATATATCAGTAGATTTTTTTTCTCGCGTACAACTTGGTACGTTTGAGAAAATCGCTTTTCAAAAAAATATGTTGTTTTTTAATATCATTTAAAACATTTTCCTAACATATTGACTTAGGCTTTCACGGCCGGAGTTATTATGATGATCTTGTAGAAGATTTTTGGTCTGTTCGCCGTGGTCTTGAGGCTTGTAGTTCCTCTACGTTTCGCCAGAGACTGCGTCCGCCATCCTCAAGGGTTGTCTTTAGACTGGCAAACTGTGAAAATAGAGTAGAGTGAAAAGCCCTGCGACGAGCTATTAAAACAGCAAGTGGTGAGCATTTCTTCGGCTCACTGGTGTTGTGAGCCCCGGGTTCCAAGACAGAGTCCATTTTCACCGGCTAGTTAGTCAGTAGTAGTAGTTGTTCATGATGATAATGGTTGGCTGCTTTACCAGCAACAGCAACTACCCGACCACGGTTTTGATTTTAATTTTGTTTATTATTAATATTTTGATTATTTGCTGATTGGAATATGTTTATTTTAATTTTTTTCTTGGATTTCGCGTCGGTGAGCAGTGTTGTTTCGTAAATGGCACTCGAGGCTGTCTTGAATGCTGATTGGTCGAGAGGCGCGACTGATTTTTTAACGTTTTTAATTTCGAATTTGTTCTTTTATATATTTTATATGGATATTATTTGCTGTTTTAGTTGATTAATGTTATAGTTTGATCTTTTAATATTATTGATTTTGTTATTTTTAGCCTTTTTTTTTACAGCATCCTGTGAGCCAATCAGAGAGCCGTATTGGTCGCCTCGATGGATGCTGTATTTATACGATCAATTTTTTCATGTTTTTATTTTCGAATAATGAGTTTAATCTATTTTTAACGCATGGTTGTGCTAGTAGAATTGATTTTTCCATCCATAGTAATTCTGCCCGCAGGCAGGTCCTTCACTGCAATCATAGAATTTTAATGCTATGCATGCAGCTTTACTAGGGAATTGTAGGTGTAGTAGCTTCCCGTTGCTTTCCACACCGGTGAAGGATGATGATGATAATGATAAGGATGATGATGGCCATATGATTTCGGGGACCGTTTGGGCCTTAAAGTTTTCCTGACATTTGTCTTACAGGTGAGGAAAACCCCGGATAAAAATCTCACCCAGAAAAACTGCCCCGACCGGGGATTGAACCCGGACACGCTGCGTGACAAGGGAGCACAGCGGTGGGCAATTGATTATTAATGTTTGTACATTGTTGCAATGTTGATAATGTTATTATTTTCTGTTTTTTTGTAAAGTATCCCGTGAGCAAATGAGAGAGCCTCATTGGCCTCACTACGGTGGATGCTGTATAGCGCGAATTTTGGAATTGGTCTTCGTAGTGGACCTTTTGAAGTTCGCTCGCTTTAATGTTCCGAAGGCAGTAGCAAGGCAGCAGTTGGAGCATCAAATTGAAATGAAATCCTCTCATCGCTCACTTTTACCCGGTCGATAGGAAATTAATGAATTTACTGGTGGGTTCTAGGGGACTACTCCAGTATTCACCTTAGCACTAAGGGAACCACAGAAACCTTAGTAGAGTGGCTTGTTTAATAATATAATTTTGTTATATAATATTTCTAAAGAGATTATAAATTAAATTTTTTTGAGAATAATTTAGTGAAATTGTCCCATAAATTTAGAATTTAGAATATTTTGGGAATATGTTAAATTGCCGATGGGAGGTAGGGGACCTATTCCGACATTTGTCTTAACACCAAGGGAACCCATCGAAACCTTGGCTGAATAGGGTTGACTTTAATAAATGTGGCCAAAATTGGTCTGGGCCTTCCGGCCCTTAGAGGTGTCTGGCCGGCAACAACCTATTTGTCTCATTTTATTTCGGTTCTTAAGGCGAATAGCCGACCGAAATCGCCTAAATGATAGTTATCGTCTTCTCAGACGTTACTGTAAGTTTGGGTTTGTCCATACTGTATCGAACTGTTGTACCCTTGCATGTCGTTTCTTTTTGGAGTTAGTTGGGCCTACGTGTTTCTTATAGTAGAGGTTATCTACTGTATGACCGAATTTGTGCATTAATTTTGCATCCGGTTCTTGCTCATATGTTGGGCATTGATTCCAACAGAGGCAATTACTTGTAGTGCCTATTCTTCTACTTTCCAGTTTGGGTTTCAAAGGTGTCTGGCACATTTTATCCATTCGCTGTGTGGGAATATTTGTCATTTCTTGGCAGTTTGGGTGCCTATAGAGACGCATTGATTTTCGTGTCTGGTTTCGACCAAACACAGGTCCTCGGTCTGCCAAAGAAGGGACATTTGTTTTCCTGTTTTTAGGTTTTTTCTTTTCTGGGACGGGAGGAGACTGTGTGTTACGCGTTTCCTTGTTTTTTGGCATTCGTTTACTTTGATTTGTTTAAGTCGGCAGTATCAGAACACTCTCTACTTGAAGGCCATACAATACAATACAACAACACAGTTGTATTATCTAACTGCACACACTATTTTATCCGTCTGCAACGAGAAGCAATTGAAATATTCAAACATCAAAATAGTTACAATTGAAAGGAAGAATCGTTAAAAGTCAACAAAACATGGATACCAGATGTAAACCCCTACAAGAACAATCTACTAGTACATCAGACAGCAACCTCGTTGGTGCAATGGAAGACCCTAATGCTAACCAACCAGAAGGCAGATACAATTTACAAAGTAACGGAACGCTCAGAAAACACGTCGCGGATAAATGTATAAATAGGGCAGGTAGTCGACAAAATTGCCAGAGATTCGAGCGTCAGCAGCGGAAGAGTGAGGTTCTACTAGCAGCGGCAGAGAGGGGTCTACGTGCAGCGTTCCTCGCAGCAATCGTTGCCTCATCAGCGCTGGGCTGGAGAAGCGACCGCCGCTACTCTAAATTGCCTGCGCTTGCGCGGCCACAAGCTAACCAATGTGACGCATTCTTTTTCAGGCTGAGGGTTCACTCACCTGCATTCTACCACGAAGAACTCCTGTTCCTCAAAAGGCACCAGGCCTTATCCCATCTGCCCCAGGCTCGGCCTCGATACCAAGGTCTTTGACAGGACACCTCACTACCGGTCATCCACTATCCCGCATCCTAGAAAACTAAGAACCTTCCAACATGATCAGGAAAGGATAAAAGAAAAGTGGCAGATCTTCAACGACGCCCCCAATCGCGACACGTACGCGTAAAAATACGAAAATGGAAAAAAACCTCGAATCAAAATACGGCAGCAGCGGCTGACGAAATAATCGAACAAGTCTCGCCGACATCTAAAACGCCAGCAGCGACTGACGAAAAAAATTGTTCTCAATTGACTGTCGCTCTACCGCCGGTGGCATCCCCGCAAGTCAGCGAAGGGACCACTGGAGGTTCAGGGACAGAGAACCAGCGCGAAAGCGTAACTGAACCACCTTCCCTGCTCATTCGTCGGGAATTTTCGACCGATTTGGCAGCTGTGAACAGTGTGCTCAATAATCATCACCCTCTCACATTAACTTGTGAGGTTACCAGGATAGGAAATAGAGTCAGGCTAGCTTCATTGTTGGCCTACAACAAATACGTACAGCTCCTGCAGAGGCGTAAGATACCTTACTGCGAAGGTGTAAAAAAGTCACATCGTAACCAAAAAGATCGTGATTAAAGGAATAGACTCCCACGTGGATCCATCACTGATCCAAGAAAACCTGAAAAGTCTCGGGTTGACGGCCCTGAAGGTAGTCAACATGGCGTCCGGAAGGACCAAAGGCCCGCTGCCAATGTTCATGGCAGTCTTGGTGGATGAACCCACAGTCTGTGAGATCCTCAAAATAAGAAGACTCTATTACTACAAACTTAAAATAGAGTTCTATCGTCGTGCAGCCCAAACTGCAACACTTCGGTCTGAAACAGTGCCAGTCGAGCCATCACCTCCTGCTGTTGAAAGACAAACAGGTCCAGCTAGAGTTGAGCCAGCAGCTCTTCGACCTGAGAGCAAAAAAACCCGAAAGAGGAAAAATAATAGAAACTCAAGCAATATTGTAGCTACTGTTCCCAAAGAACCAGAGTTCAACTCTCAGGATGGAATACCGGTTTCCTCTCAGCCAGACAAGGAAATCGCTGATGATCAGCCACATGTGATTTATGTAACTGATCAAGAAACTCAGACTAAGACTGAATCGCGTCTGAACAAAAGAACTCAGACAAACAACGTGATAGATAAGAAAGAGTGCCTATGTCAAGCCAGATGCCCTACGTGCAACACGTGATATACACTGGAACACTGTGTCGCCAGAATCATTAACGAAATGTTAACTGAGCGTGGCTGGAAAAAAAAAACATCACTGTAGAAATACATTGGAAAGAAGACCAGATTTCATCATGTGCACGATGATTGTGCACTTGCCTATCAGTATCCAAATTATTGACATGACAGGTGATTTTGACGGCTATTCGCCTATAAGAACCGTCCTGAAATAATTAAAAATAGGTGAAAAACCAGCCATTCGCCTCTAAAAACTGGAATGCCCTACCGATTTGGCCATATTTCGATCCATTCTCACTAACTTCAAACCTACTCTGCTAAGGTTTCGGTGGTTTCCTTAGCGCTAAGATAAATATCGGAGTAGCCCCCTAGATCCCACCAGTAAATATTAATTCCATAACTATTATAAATTCAAAATTAAGGGCTATTTAACAAAATTAAACTTCCAATCTTCAAAAATTTTACATCTATGACACGTGGCGCAACGGATGGCCGATGGGCTTCATCCTGTGTCATAGAACCTATATAAATGTAATTATATAATTCTCTTTCAGATAACTACTCTGCTAAAGGTTTCTGGCGGTTTCCTTAGCGTCAAAGGCGAATGCCGGAGTAGTCCCCTAGCTCCCACCAGTTAATTTCACTCCCAATTTTCTCCGAGCCGGGTAAAGTGTGGGAAAGGAATTGAAAAGATTTCATTTCTGACATTGAGCTGGTTTTTCGGTCATTCTCCTTTATGGAGCGCGAGCTTCCTGGGATCGACTGTGAAAGGCCAATATTCACATAACATTACAAGATACAGTAAAAATCTAACGAAAAATTTTATAAGTCCACGAAATAGGCGTGGCAATCTCACACTGCCATCCAATTGGCTTAGAAACTCAGCTGCTTTTTAGGCACTTCAAAACATCGGAAATAAATGAAAACATACTTAACATATCCAATCTAAAAAACAATACATCTAAAAATCAATATAATCCAATTATATATTTCTAATCAAACGAAATATTATCATTCTAAAAAGGGGGCGTGGCACCCACAGACGGCCACGCGAATGGCTGAGACATTTTTCGTGACATTAATATATCTAAATTAAGCTAAATAAATTAAAACACATGCATTCCCTTACAATAAGCAATACATACATCGTGGAAAACATTTAATCTCGGTATCTAAATAACATTATATAATAATAAACCCTTTGTAAATTCACTCGCCTCTCATTGGCTAACGGCCACAAGCGCAATTTTCAAACATTTATATGCACACAGCTGCTACCATGCAGGTTAGAATGACGATAATTCGTTTATTATTTATTATATCGGTAACTATACATTTTCTGAATCACACCGGGGCAAATGCTTTAGCAGGAACCCGGGGTTCTCTTTTTTTTTTGGACATCCAGGAGAACCAAAAGGAATTGCTCACAGCTTGTCATTAATTTGGCTAGCAGCAAGGCCTTTCCACCAAGAACTACTTTTCAAAATTGCCAGTCTCAAAACAACCCTTGAAAATGCTGGACGTCGGGGAACTACAAGCCTCAAGACCACGGCCAACAGCCCGGAAATCTTCTACAAGAGCATCATATTCTCTTAACATCCCCCTACCCCTAATTTGTTTACTAAATTATAACTTATTGCCTGTATCGAACACCTTTTTTCCATATTAAATCAAACATTTATTCTCGGCGCGGAACGGTAGGCCTCAGTTGCTGGCCGTCTCCTGTAATTGGAAAGCTAATTAAAAAAACTCAATAATTTGCACATATCTTATTGTGCGGAAATTAAAGTCCATAAATCACTATATATAACTAACATTTGTACTACTGTTCAGAACTGTTTTCTTTGTAGCTCAATTTAAAATAAGATGATTGTGTAACATTTTTAGTGTTTGGAAGGTATGATTCCACGTGTATTTAACATATCTGGTTATATAGGAAAACGTTAAATATATCAATAAAAATTATAAACCTTGAGGTGAAGTCTCCATATAGAATTAGAAGAAAAGGTCACTAAACTTGAACACACAATGCTAACAACAGAACTGGGATGTAGACCAGATGAGTTCTTAACTATCGACAACTTCCGATGTTTATATTTTCTTCATAAATATTAGAATTGTACACTCCTTTGCAGAAATGTTAAGAACAGTCATATAACAATTATATTAGAGTGAAAAAAAGTAAAATTGATGAGTGTGAGTGAAAATATTTTTTTCAGCTAGATTTCGTTTCTGGTCCACTGTGAAGTGGTCGGAAAAAGTGTAAATCTTGACTTCATCAGACCATATTACATTTTTCCAATCATCAGCAGTCCTGGAATTTGTTCATAACACCTTTGTTTTCGCTTTATTGCATTTATTTCTGTAATCAATATTTCACTAATTGTTGCTGTGCAATAAATAAATAAACTGTGCAGTTCTCGTACAAACGTCTTCTCTCAATTGTGTATTTAATTCTGCAGTAGTTTAATCATTTTGTGACACAATCCTCTTCATAAATATTCTCTCTTCATTTAGATTCTGTTTCCGAGCATTATTCCTTCTTTCAGGAATAGCCATGGAATCAGCGCTCCTTGAAAATCGCAACAAATTCCCAGTTACAGTAACTATAGTTCCAGCTATCCGGGTAACAATTATTTGTCTTCTTTGAATGTCTGAAAAGATCTACAGTTTATTCAAGATCTTGAAAATAAATGTAGGCTACGAGAAAATATTTATCCATTATTGCGTCTACGCCATGTCCATAGACACGTGTGGTCACATACATTTTTTCTATCACTGAAGTCGGTGTCATTTCCACAGCTTTTTCATTGAGTTCCTTTAAAATAATCATAAGTAATGCCACGAGTGATTTCGAAATTATCGATAAATTTACGAGTGAATTTATCTAGAGAATTTGGAAATCAAGAGTGACTTTTTTTAGGACTATTTAACGAATAAAATTAAGCTGTTTACTCACAAATCATTATTTAAATATAGTTATTTTAAAATATTTATATATTTAATGTAATCGGCGATGTTTGAAAACAAATGAGAAACGATTGCTACGCTTCATTTGCTTCTTTTGTTCGCACTGCAACCAGATCATATTATTTATTCCCAAAGGAACACAATATTGTAAGAATGCACTCTAGTGGAGAAAAAATTAAACACATCAAATTGTATATTAATTCATTTCTGATGTCCTATGATGTAAATATGACAATTATATTTTTCTGGGAAAAAATACATTTAAGAAAGTGCAAACAGTAGTTTCTTTTGTGGTGCTATAATCAATTGCTACAAATGTTTTTATATTAACCCCCGCATGCGGTATGTGTTGACATTCATGCACTATGTATACAATCTGTCCACCGCTGTAGTCTCGAGGTAGCGTGCTGCCTTGTCACGCAGCGGGCCGGGGTTCGATCCCCGGTCGGGGCAGTTTTTCTGGGTGAGGTTTTTATCGGGGTTTTTCCTCACAAATGTCAGGAAAACTTTAAGGCCCAAACGGTCCCCGAAATCATATGGTCATTATCATCATCATCCTTCATCGGTGTGGAAAGCAACGGGAAGCTACAACACCTACAATTCCCTAGTAAAGCTGCAAGCATAGCATGAAAATGCTATGACTGCAGTGAAAGACCTGCCCTCGGGCAGAATTACTATGGATGGATGTACAATGTGGTAGCCGTATTTCTTAGTGAGTCAGTCACTGCAAAATAATGTTATGACCTGTTCAGAATGTTAAAAATACGGTACTTTCTTTATTATGATGAACTTTAGTTGGTAAATTCTAGGCGAAACACGACTGTGATTGGTTGTAAATTCAAAATCATTGTAACGTGGTTGGTTGTAAATCAAAAATCATTGTAACGTGATTGGTAATTTACTCCCATTTGGGGCATGAGTTAAATAGTCACCTTAAACTCCTTGGTGGAGAGTCAATTGTAAAGCCATTGTTTCTAGAACTTTGGCTTTGGTTAAGAGTCGTGGATTTTCAATTTGTTATTCTTACCATTCAAACAAAAACAAAATGATAAAACCGTGGTTCTGATTCATTTTTTTTTTTTCAAATTAATAGTAAGTGTACTTGGAACCATCTGAAAGATTATCAGACAATCTTGTCGTTCTCCATCCCTTGAGTTCTTTTAATACTTGTATGTATTTAAAAAAGCCCGTCACACATGAACACAACTAAGCGAATACCCGGAAAGTTGAATTTATGTTCCGATTTTGGTGGTTTACCGAATAGGCTATAACTTTCATGTTATGTATTCATGTGTTGACTTTGTTTTTTTTGTATATTTGTGTTCCTTTTTTTATAAATTCATTTAATACCGATTTTAAATGGAATTTGAAATGATGAAAACACAAAAAAAAAAAAACCTCGGTCAGATCAGCCGATCCCGATATTTGAACTCGAAGCCTCCCGAGTACTAGTCTTAAATATTACCAACTGAGAATTGAAAATATTCCGCTAAAATATCTGCTTTCATGCTAACCCCCCTCTTAATGGTTCAATTTTGCTTTCATATTCAATTGTATATGATATATCGTTACAATAAAACACATGGTGGACGCTAGAGCGATTTTTAAATTTTTCGCTTCAAGGTTAATCTCCACTCCTAGTAGTCCCATTTCCTGGTTAACAAACTCGACTCTACTTTCCTTAATTTATTCGTATATATGCCATGTTTGGAAAAAATGCGGCCGCTAGAGAGTTAAGTTACACACACACACACACACACTTTTTTCATGGCCATCTTCGGTGTCTAGTAAGTAGGTTCGATGAAGATTAGTAAAAATATTTAAAAGTTTGTTCATGAGTACAACTTCAACAGCTGCAATCCTTCCTCGTGTTTTATATTTTTAATTAATGATATGTTAAAATAAGTGCACTTTTCAATTAAATGTGTTTATTGGTTCGTAAAAAAATATGAAAGTAAGTTCATTACTTAAAAGTTATGTCTTTCGTGTTTTGATGTGTTATTTGTGATACAGGGAGAATATTAATTAAGTAGAAGAAACTTATTTTATTATATAGGAGTAACAGACAATCTATGGTATTTAAGATAGCGAACCCGGCTTTTAGACAAAAAATATTTCTGCTATATGCTAAGTTGTTGGAAGTTGACTGCATTTGATACTAATAATCCAGTACTGAATTAAATAGGCGCATATCATGTGGCGTGACCGTTAGTGTACATACCTTCCTTTCCGGCGCCCTGGCTTCAATTTACTGCGAGCTTTTTCACCTTGGGTCTGGGTGTGAGTCTGTGCTTGTGTCAAGTTAAAAAAACCATTCTAAAATATAACTCATAATTAAAAGAAATTAGATAAAAATATATAATAAGATAAAGTGAAAGTACAATAAATTCTAATCTTAATAATGTAGACAATAAATGCTTTCGATTTGAAGAAAAGGCCCAAATTCCACAAAAAAAAGTAATACATATATATAAAGGTATTAACATTAAAAAAGAAAAAAAAAGCTTTAGAGTTACATATTAAAACAAAAAATGGAATAAGGAATAAAATAAAGGAAAATATTAATCGGATGACTGCATACCTTAATTGGGATTGCACAACCCTCAACTATGTATTAAGATCTGATCAACTGTATTAAAAAAAACTTTTAAAAATTACCCATTTTCTGGCAGTTTTACAGATTCTGTAAAACCTAAATTTGGAAATGTGGTTGATTAATTTTTAAGAGTTTGGCTTGATCAAAATACTGGTTAATGTCCGAAGCCTTGTCATTCCATTTCATTTTCTTATTTCAATTGCCTCCATTGATTATACGCGTATATAGGTTATAGCAAGAACCAGACGGCTAGGAAGGACGCTTTTATTAATGTGCAAGAAACAGCAAATAAATTGCATAAATTTGTTAATGAGAAGAAAACCAAATACATGCCAATTACCAGAAAATATTGTAGCCAGTATCCCTCTTATTAATATTTACAAATTAGATAATGTGAATTTGGAACAGTACATAGTTTTACATGTTTGGGATCTGGGATAAATTGCAAGAATAATATAACTGCTGAGGTTCAGAAGCACATTTATGACTGGAAATAAATGTTTCGCTGGTCTTTGAAGTTTTTTAGGTCTGGGTTAATATCTAGAAACACCAAAACCATATTGTATAAATTTCTTGTGAGACCAATAATGACATATACTTCTGAAACCTGGATCATTCTGAAGTCGGATGACCAATCCTTGGGGTTAGTCGAAATTAGAGTACTTAGATCTCTCTGTGGAGTTGTGCACGTAAACGGTGCCTGGAGAAGGCAATACACTTCTGAATTATAGGCTGTAATTCGTATATTGAATCTGATGTGGTGAAATATATTAAAATTAATAGATTGGCTTGGACCGGACATGTTATACGGATGAATGATAACAGAATTTACAACAAAAAAGTCTATGATGCACATCCTTTAGTAACTGAGAAAGTGGAAAGGCCGAAGTCAAGATGGGAGGATGACATAATTGAGGATATCAGGACTCTGGGAATAAAGAAACTGGAAGGAGCAAACGAAAGATAGAAATGTTTGGTGAGGGTTTGTTATGAAGACCAAGGCCCACAAAGGACTGTCATACCATTAATGAAGATGATTTTATTTAACACTAAATCATGAATATCAAATAAAAAACAACTTTATCAACTGATAACTGAGACTCTGGTTTCTCTATTTCGAATTGATTTTGTGCACTAACGATGATGATCCCTGTTCGTTCCCTAATGGGAAGTTTCTTAACCAAACTTATTTAAGTGCGCTTATTTTTCTATACATATCAGCGAGACACATGTGGTTAGTACATCGCCTTGATGCGACATCTAGTAGGAAACTAAGGTATTATTCGGATGGCTGAAGGTCGGTTAAATTTTTATCACAGGTATTTTTATTCAGACTTGAGATTCTTTTACGATCCCTAAAATCTTGACTCGGGATCCACGGTTTAAAGTTCCTCCAAGAGGAATTGTTTTTTTTTTTTAATTTTTCCATCCAAAAATCCATCGAATCCGGCTGGGTTTGAACCCGCGACTCTCGGGATTAGAGACAAGAAATATAACAACTAGACCACCGCGGCCGACAACCCCGATATAACAAAATACATTTCTTAGGTTCAATTGAATGGACAATTTCGAAAAGTGTCCATGTCGAACATTTTTTATTTATATATAGGATATATATATTCTCTAATTTACGTCTAGACATCGTTTTGTACGAAGACGGCACCCAAATTGCTTCAGTATACCACGTTGTCAGACATTCTGTCTAATAATAATTACGAGAAAGGCCCATCTCTGTCACGAAGTAATACAATTTCTTGTGAATTTTGCCTTAAAATACATTGTATTGTAATTGTATTGTAAGCCTATGTTTTCCCTTTACAGAGATTTAGGCACTCTCCCCCTACAGGGAAGAATTTGAACCATACAAATTTAGTTACACTTGTTTTCGTATATATGTCATTTTGAGTGGTACGTGGTCAGCGTTCTGCCTCATACTGACATCTAGCAAACCAAGGTAGTACTAGGACGGGAAAATTCGGTAAATTTTGCTTAGAGGCCTTTTAATTCAGGCTTAAGGATTTTTTACGAGCCTGAAAATCTTCAGACTCGGGACCCACGGCTTAAAGTCCCTCCCGGAGGACTTGCTCCTTGGATTTTTCCGTCCTAAAAAATCCATCGACCCCGGCCGTGTTTGAACCCGCGATCCTCGGGACCAGAGGCAAGGAGGATAACCACTAGTCCACACATACGATGACTTAATTGATTTATTATTCTAATGTCGCAAAGCAGTATTAATCATCTTCGCTTTCTGTGAGAAGTTATGGAAAACAAGTACCAAAAGATCAGAAAGAAACATTTCAGGTATCCTCGTTTTATGAATTTGTATTTTTCCTAGAAAAACCAGGTGAACTAATCGCAAAATGGTTTCGAAGATTATGGTATTACTGCAGAAAGTTTCTATCTTTCAAAATTGAAATGTTCCTGCGCTCCTCTACCTAATAATTTTGATTATCCATCATAGAATGGCAAAGTAGCGATCAATCAACAAAAATGGCAGACATTGCGAAGGTGGAAAAGTACATAGGCCTAGCTGTAGAATTCAAAGAGTTACCAGGAAATATTGCAGGGGCAACTGAGGCGGCCGATGAGATAACAGCAGAGGACTTCGGATTGAGTGTTGTAGGATATTGTATTTTTCTTTAAATACTTATTGTGATCCAATATTTGACAAGGAATATATTTTTAAAATATATTATGTATTGTATTATAGTATTATTTTAAATTATTGCTTATTTAAAGAAATAAGCATTTCGATAATGACACATCTCCTAATTTAACAATCCAAAAAAAAAAAAATGGAAATACTTTCAATATTTTTTCTTCCTATAATCTTATATTGCATTGTGACCATAAAATGCTAAGTGTAAAGTTCTGATTGTCTGGGTGTAGGTGTTTAAAATTTATAAGTTTTTTTCTAATTCTTGAACTTTTTTACTTTGCAGAGATATACCCTTTTCGAAATTGCACATTCAATTAATATACAGCCAGATTTTATTATGAGGATGCAATTAAAGCCATGATTTGTGTGGGAGTAATAAGAACTGAGTAGTATTTCTTCTGAAGTGAGATATAATGAAGGTTTTCCATCAGGATATACGTTACCATAAATTCTGAGGGAAAAATTGTTTTAAAGTTGATATACTCATGTTGTTTACACACTTCGATTTAATTAAACCCTTCTACTAATCCCGTGAAGTGCGCGAAGAAATTTGAAACCTCTCGGAAAGTAAATAGAGGAGTTGTAATCACGATTTTTCCTTCAGGTTCCCTCCCATAGTCTGATCAATTTGTTAGCACTGTATTGGTTTCAGCATCATACCTAATTCTAGTTATATCCTTGCTTGCTGAGGTTCCTCATAAGTTGGACGGATAGGTGTAATTTTTCATACATAGGATTTTTTTATTAACATATTACACAAATGTATTTTCTATGCTCCTGTAACAATTACCTTTTATTAATTTAAGGTTAGAGACCGCCGCGCTGCGTAGGTAGGTGGAAAGGTGTGAGTGATTATGACACTGAGAGTAAATGAAGGCTCGCATTCATAGAGATTATTAATATTAATATGAATTAAACAGACCCATCGCATGGATTAACGAAGAATGTAAGTTCATTTTAGGCCTATTGATAAACCTGTTAGAGTGTTTTGAAACATATAGATGTTTGTACTAGGGTGATTTCTTGTCTTATCCGCTGTTCAACATAGCCCTGGATTATGTAGTGAGGGGTCCCCAACTGACTATGAAGGGAACAATTTATAATAAATCAGTGCAGATTTTAGTTTATGCCGATAACCATGAAATAGTGGGTCGAACAGTACATTCTATTAAGGAAGCTTTTCATGCTCTCTCTCACAAGCTGGAAGATTGGGTTTGGAATTTAATAAGGATAAGTCAAAATTCATGCAAGTTCCCGAAAGATCTGTGAACATAAATGAGGTAGAAATTGGAAACTGTTAATTTTAAAAGTAGCCTACTTAGGGACTTATGTAATTGAGTATAATTATAACTAACAATAATGTAGAGAAATAAATAACAAATATAATTTTCTTGGCAAGACCAACTCTATTGTACTCCAAAAATTCATTAATATCACTGGTGATATAAACATGTTGAATTCTGTCCTTACATATGGTAGTGTGTGTATGGCACTGTAGGAAGTAATGAATAACAACTCAGGGTTTTTGAGAGGAAAGTCCACTGTAGGATATTTGGACCAATTAATGAAAATTCAAGATGGGCGGAAAGATAAAATTGTGAATTGTATTCTTTATTCACAGACCCCTACTTTATTATGTCTATAAAATTATGTAGATTAGGTTGGGTTGGTCATATTAACAGAATAATCCTATTAATAAAAGCTACATCACTTAAATCTCAAGGAAGGAGAAAACATAAGCAGATCAAAGCAGATGGTTAAATGGAGCAGATGGTTTCAGAAATGTAGAAGGAAGGCGTCGGACTGGGTTGTTTGGAGGAAATCTTGTCAGCCTATCAGGACTCAAAATGGGCTGTAGTGTCATCTATGATGACTATGGTGATATGGATAAACTTGTGTAATTCGGAATATTAAAAATAGCTTGTCCGACTTAAAGTACATTCTTCTTCGATTCTTCTTCTTCGATAGATTTAAGTAGAACAATATTTGTAAAATATTTTAGATGTGAATTTTATACGCCGGCCCATTAAAAACAAAACTCAACATAAATTTTCTTCCAGACTTTTTCCATGTTGTCATTCGTGTTAGTGTCTGTATTTTATTTTTGTGCGACTGCAATTCTGTTCATTTCAATCTATAGGGCCTATAACACTTTTTGGTACTATTTTGACGTATTTATTATTAGATTATTAAATATAATTGTTAGCTGAAAGTTTTTTTCTTATAATAATATTATTTTTTTAAATCTTTGTAAAGAAAAGGAAACCGCGAATTTGCTCATATGCACTTATAAATTTAATATCATGTAGCTGATTTACAAGACATCATTAGCCCTTTAATTAGATGTGTATTTTGTAAGATAGGCCTACTTTGGTTTGATTTAATTAATGTTTTAATAAAGCTTTTTATGATTTTTACATGTTCTTCTTAGAGACTTTACTTTTACCAATATCTGTTTATTATCAAATATATTAATTGATATAGAGCACCCCACGCTTTTGATGGTACAATTATTTTCTTTTTGTTGATAATTCTAGTTTTATTCTATATGTGTTGGAGATGATTTTTTTGTTGACCACTTTAAATTTATCCCAATCGTGTTGGAAATTAAAATTATTTTCATTTTTGAGTTCGGTTTTCTAATAAAGCGTGCTGTTTTAGTTTTTTAAAACTATTATTTATTTCTTTATTTTTTAGTTTTAATATTTTACAGAATAAGATAAGAATGTAAATATCTTTAAATTCCATACTATTGTAGTATGAGTTAAAAGTATTGTTCTTCTAAAAAAAAATCCTACCCAGCCTGATTCGAACCACCGACCTATGGATTACTGAAATTATATACCACTAGTTCACCGCTCTACCAACTGAGCTCTTACAACGATTGACTAAAAAGTCGACAAGTCCGTAACCTATTATACCAGTTTTAATTTTTTTGATTTTCTGATGATTTTGGCCAGGAATTTAGAAATAAAATGTGAAATTATTGTAGTGTCACGGGTCCTTTACAAGTATACAAAGTATTTTCTGATGATTCTGGCCAGGATTTTAGAAAATGAATATGAAATTATTGTATTGTCACGGGTCCTTTACAAGTATACGAAGTTTCAAGTCTATAATGTGTTTCTAAGTGGGTGAAAATCGTGTTCAAAGATTCCGTTACATAAATACAAAGACACTTTTTTTGATTTTCTGACGATTCTGGCCAGGATTTTAGAAAATAAATATGAAATTATTGTATTGTCACGGGTCCTTTACAAGTATACAATATTTCAAGTCGATCCAATTATTTTAAGTGGGTGAAAAACGCGTTGAAAGATTCAGTTACATAGATAGATAGATACAGGTCAAGCTAATGTAAAGCGTGTAATAATCTTTTTTGTGCTAATTACAGAACATTATACAACAATACAATGCTACAACATTAGTACTTTTCATTATGGTTCGACCATTTAAATAAAATAGTAGGCCTATGACATATTTACTTTAGTTAATACTAGCTAATACCCGGCGTGCGCTGCTACGCCTAAATGAATGAAAATTAATGTGCTTTTATGTTTAGTTGAATAAGTAAAAGGAAAAATAATTATAAATTTATATTTTTTAGATACCTCATGCTGATTACCCGCCGTTGCCCGGGAATCTACTTACCCCGATCTTCTTGACCTAAATGAGCTGAAATACGAAAATTAATGTGTTTTACGTTTAGTTAAATAATTATAGGGAAACATTTATATCGTACTTACCCGTATTTTTAGATACCCCATGCCGTTTACCCTGCGTTGTCCGGGAATCTATTCATCCCGATCTTCTTGGCATAAATGAGCTGAAAGTAAAAAATTAATGTGCTTCTTATGATTAGTTGAATATGTAAAATGAAAAACAATTAAAAATGTATATCGTAATTATTTTAAGATTCCCCTTTGCTCATTACCCGGTGTTGTCGGGGAATCTACTTATCTCGATCTTCTTGACATAAATGAGCTAAAAGACAAAATTCGTTATTGTGAGTTATCCGTAAAAGAATACCCGTCATGTGCTGCTATGCTTGCAGAGGAATCTACGTACTTGTCTCGATGTTGTTGGCATCAAATAAAGACAAAAATTGTTATTGCGAGTTATCCGTAAGAGATAAACATATGCTGCCGCTGCCTTTTTTGTAGAGCTTTTTGAGATATTTCATTCTGTGTACATTAATTTTGTGTAATTGTTATGGTTTAGGCAGCGTCAAAAGATATATATATTTTCACGTTTTCCACTACAAAGGGCGATTTTTAAGAGTGTAGGAGTTGATTATCACTACTCTCTTATAGCCTATGTTCATCCCTGGATTCACCTGAAGATTTTGCAAAAAAAAAACCCATCAGAATCGGATCAACGGTAAGGCCGCGCATAAAGTTCGAACAAACAAACCAACAAACAAACAAACATTCATTTTTATATATTAGATAAGGGTTAACTAATATTGGTCATGGATTATTTAACGTTTATCAGTACAGTACCACAATTTTATCTGACTGCAACGTGTATAGGTTCGAATGTAGATAGACTGGAGCAACGAAATAAAATTAAATTATGTGCCTGACGCATGTCTTACCATTAAGGAAATGCCCCGAAGACCTCTCTCAATCCAATATTTTACAAGGCCGAGATTAGAACTGCAGCAGTTTTGCATAGGGTTCACTTATTAGGAAGCAATTATCAGGAGTCTTTATCGGATATAAACGTCTACTTAAATGCACGTATGTGGGTTGGGGTCGGGACTAAGTTGAAGATTTCTCGGTGGATAGTGATTTTCAATGCTTCTGGTTCGGAGGTAATTTTTAAGGGCGTAAATTTGTGAGTATGACTTCGTTCGTTAGGGAAATTAAGTCATGTGTCTCGTCTCATAGATTTGCGGGATTTCATAATTAATAATATCCTCAACACTCGTCGAACTCAGGTTGGGTCGATGGATGAGATGAGGTGAAACCCTTATATTTACACAGGTCTGTTAACGACAAAGGTGCACGACCACATCTGACGCACCGAAACAGGAGCGGATTAAGAAATTAAAAGAAATGGAGATGAGATGAGTAAGGTGAAATTTTGGAACGAAACTTGTGACAGGGGAAACGGGAGGGGAAAAAAAGTGCCCAAGCACCGTTTCGTCCACCACGAAATCACATGGAGTGACCGAGACTTGATCTCGAGACCCTAGCGGTGAAAGGCGAACGTCTAATCGCTTGTGCCACGGGGAACCGTCGATTTAATAATTAAACTATTTATTCAAATTTTTCTTCGTTTAATAATGGGTCATTTTACAGTTTTCTAGAGAGAAAAAAGACCCTATCTGCTTATTTGCTCAGGATTTTTTTCTGGTTTCATTGTTCCATCTCGAAAAGCAGTTGAATTATATAGTCTCATAAATCACAACAGATGTTCTTTAATTTCTGTAACACTGAGAATGATCGCTTGGTTGTAAAAAAATAGAGAGGAAATACTGATCTTTTATTATCAAGATTTGACATACTGTGGATTCGAAGAAGAGAGAAAAGGATAACTTCGTAAGCTTTAGTTAATATTTCCACGTTGGAAATTGTTTTAATTTGAAAGGAATTACTGTAGTTGATGTAATATAGGTTGAATAATAATATATATGTATAAATTTTAATAGAGGATTTTGATATGTAAAAACATGTCTCTTCTGAAAATTTTACTTTTAGATTTGTCGAGTTGAAGTCTCTCATTTAAACCCCAACATTAAAATAAAAATGTGATTTACTTAAAGTTTTAATGCTATTGGCTATTTTTCTTAATATAAATATCGTCAACTACTGATTCTGCAATAAATTGTTTTAGAGAATTCTTAAATTGTGCAAATTTGCGATAGGGACAGTGCGGTGGCAGTAAGACAAAATGCGTCTTACACTTCCTAACAACTCGTATTGCAAAATACTACGCTGTTATTTTATTTAACGAGGCTCTTTAACGGCTAAGGTCATTACACTTAGCAATCGCAGTTTAAATGTGGGAGGGAAAGGGCCAACAAATGTTTTATAGATGCCTCTTTTTAGGCTTAACATTCTTTTACTTTCCGTAAATCTACGTGCAATACCACGACTTTACTCCCTTTCCAAAGTTACCCATACTTAGTATTTTTATGCTTTGAAAAATCCGTTAACCTCGGCCCGTGTTTGAACCCGCGAACCTTGGAACCAAGTGCGAGCATGGCAACCAGATTGGAAAATGTTGAAGTTATAAATACTATAAGGCATTTATTATTCTAAATATGTTTCTAGAAACTTACCACAATGTTATGGCGTATAAAAAAATAACATTTCAAGAATTTCACGTGTTTACAATTCAATAAGTCTGATAAGGAAACCATGAAATACGTCTTTCTAATAAGTTCAATAGTCTGCTCGTGGGAAACTGCACATTTTGTTAAACTCCGGGATTAATGTACCCGGTTTTCGTCCAATTAGTATTTGTGTCTTGGCAGAATAATAAATATTTCCAACAAAATATCGCAATTGAATTTACTTCCAACTAACCACGAATATTTCTCATAAGTTGAACAAGTAAAATGTCTTGCAATCCCCCCCCCTTCATGTACGGCAAATGTGGAGCTGAACTACCATGTTGTATGGGGTCATTTTCTCATGGAAAAGTCCGCACAAAAATGCTATATTTTAGTGTAGGCGATGCTTTAACGGCCTTCTCTCATCCCCTAAGAAACCTAAGCAAATTCTTTCAACTACGACGGGCCTGTGGTTCCACATTAATGTTGCCACGTGGACATTGATCTTTAAAAATAGGATTTTAAAAACATTCAGTGATATATTAACATGGAGATACTATACCAGGATTCTTAGCCAAATTTTGGAATTCTTTAGATTTGGAGAGAGTGTATCTTTCTAAAATTGCCATCGCTGCCATTAGAGGATCAATTTCAATTTTAAGAAACCATATTTACAAAATTTCTACTTTATAGTATGTATACTTCAATTAGGCCTACAATTTCATTTTTTTTTTGTGTATTTGCAAAATGTATTTCATCAATAATTCCAAAAAATATGTATGTTTCACTTTGTCCTTGAGGCAATCCTCTAATGAGGAAAGTTGTATATAATAAAATAATTTTCGCCAAAACTTAAGATCCTCAGTTCCTGGAAGTACGTTGTAATCGCTCCCTCTATTCTCCATTAAAAAAATTCTTGCGAACAAAAGGCAACCAAAAGTCAAGCCCTGCGACCTCCGCAGGTGGTGAGCATTTCTTCGGCCCACTGGTGTGTGAGCCCCGGGTTCCAAGACACTATTTGCCCCTGCAAGTTGAGTAATTAAAAAAGGCAACCCTTCTTGTAACTATTTAACTTTTATAGGAATTAATCACTATCAGGTTTAATTTATGGTGAAATTAAATGTTTCTTACCTCTCCTCATATAAATTTTCTAAGTTGATCGCGATTTCGAGACTATAACTGTCTCATCCTCAGAACTTTGTTGGCGGCTGGTGTTTTGTCGATCGGAAGAAACTCTTTAATTTCACCTTCTTGTAACCTTTAAAATAGCAGTGGACAAAAGAGAGACACTTATAGAAACAGCGCATTGTCATTGTTCACTAGGGAGAGTTGTTATTATCATTGATAACTGCCATTAGCCAGTGGTGTGAGGCGAGGTCCTCATGTTTTGAAATATACTATTCCTGAAAAAATGATGGGTTAGTTGATTTGGCAACTTCGTAATATCTCTATCTCCTTCTCTCTAATGAGGGTTGAAAGGCGGTCGGCTTTTGTTAAGTGACACTCACGAGTATGGTTCAAACCGAAGATGAAGTTCCATTAAATGGGGACGTTAAAGGATGGCACCAACAATAAGTTTATTATAATTTACATTACTTTTCAAAAACTTGACAAACCACTTTTATGAACAATACTTTATGTAAAACGAAATTAATAGCACATTTGAACAAACATATTACTGTATTTTGTTTATTTCCACTTCTCACAAACAATAGGCATCTATATTATCATTCAATTGTTGAGTTAATTCAGTTTTACAGCCTAATATATATGTGTCCATCGCTGTGGTCTCTAGGTAGCGTGCTGCCTTGTCACGCAGCGGGCCCGGGTTCGATCCCCGGTCGGGGCAGTTTTCCTGGGTGAGGTTTTTATCGGGATGTTTCCCCTCCTGTAAGACAAATGTCAGACCCAAACGGTCCCAGAAATCATATGGCCATCATCATCCTTTTCATTATCATCATCCTTCTCCGGTGTGGACAGCAACGGGATGCTACCACACCTACAATTCCCTAGTAAAGCTGCAAGCATAGCATGGAAATGCTAATATTTGCATTGAAGGACCTGCTTTCGGGCAGAATTACTATGGATATATATATATATATATATATATATATATATATATATATATATATGTGTGTGTGTGTGTGTGTGTGTGTGTGTGTGTATGTGTGTATGTGTGTGGTCTCGAGTTAGCGTGCCGCCTTGTCACTCGGCGGACCCGGGTTCGATTCCCGGTCGGGACAGGCTCCTGGGTGAGGTTTTTTCGGGGGTTTCCTCACCTGTAAGGCATGTCAGGAAGCTTAGGGCCCAACGATCCCCGAAAATCATCTGACCATCATCATCCTTATTATAATCCCTCACGGTGTGGAATGCAAACGGGAAGCTACGACACCTATAATTCCAAAGTAAAGCTGCAAAGTTTAGAATGGAAATGCTATGATTGCTGTGAAAGGCCTGCCCTCGGGCAGAATTACTATGTATATATAGATTAATAAGTTACCATAACTGACGTTTACCACATAATTTGAAATAATATTTATTTGTGTTTTTTAAAAATGATATAACTTGCATAAATTGAATTAAATGTTATGAATTGAAAAATATATAATTACGAAATGTTGTATTGGTAAACAATTCTCGCTTTCCGCATTACCCAATGAGGTTTTCTTGCCAAAGGAACTCGTCAACAATCGATAAGTCGAAACTTCATGACAATCTATCAACGATAAATATATTTCTCTTTCCAGTATCTTTGACGTAAATGGCACAAAGAGTAGGGTGCGTGTAGGTAAACAGTTTTCGGATACTTTTAAAAATCCACAATGGTTCGAAGCAAGGAGGTGTACTATCTCCTCTTTTGTACTAGAACATGCCCTCAAATCTTTAAGAGGATGAAGAAGGCCTACGACTCAATTGTATTAATAAGCTTATGCTGAATATATAGTACTACTCGTATTGGGCTATAGCGAGGAGATTATAAGGGCTAACATGCAGACACTATTGAGTAACACTAAGAAGCTGGGACTGAAAGTAAATATCAATAAAACCAAATATATGATCACACACAGAAATACGTTATATGTTGGAAATGGACAGCAAATGACAAATGAGGGAAATCTTGAGGATGTGGTTGAATTCGAATACCTAGGGACAATAATCACAAATAGGAATTAAACGTACGCTGAATTCTAGAAATGCATGCTATTATGCATTACAGGGACTCTTGTTGTCCCAACTCCTCTCAAAAAATGTTAAACTGAAAATGTATAAAACTGTTATTCTCCCAGTTATATTATATGGATGCGAAGCATGGACACTTACTTTAAGGTAGGAAAGGAGATTAGGAGTATTTGAAAATATATTTCTAAGGAAAATTTTTGGACCAAAGAGAGAGGTACAGACAGGAGAATGGAGAAGACTACATAACTGTGAACTACATAGTCTTTATGAGAAGCAAGTTATAATAAGAACAGTTAAGTCTAGTAGAGTGCGATGGGCAGGACATCTGGCACCAATGGGGAATGAAAGACGTGCATGGAAACTTCTTGTATGAACCAGAGGGAAAACGCTCAATTGGTAGACCAAGAATGAGGTGGGAGAATAACTTTATCCATGATCTGAGGGAAGTAGCTTATGCAAGAAAACATTCAAAAACATTGGCTCAGGATATGGTTGTGTGGAGAGCTTATGTCCGCGTGGCCGTGAACCAACGGGTTAGAAACTGCCAGTGAGTTAGTTTAAAATTGTTCAAAATCTCTCATTAAATTCATTTTGTTTTGATAATTTTTATTTTATTTTGGAACCTGGGAACGCGTCCCTCTACGCCCATACAAATTACCATTCCACATTCACGGTTTCTGTTTTGTGACATATTTGATCATATTCCCCGCGAATATGGAGCTTTTACTGTGCTGTATCTCTTAGCCATTGTTTCTTTAGGATTACATCTATTTGTTAACATTGAATATTGTTTTTAGTTATATTATGTTAAAAGAACTCGGCGGATATTACTTTTATGTTTTTCTTGTTTAAAACACTGCTTGCGTAAATACCACGAAACTATATGAATGCATTAATAAATGCACGTTTGGTAAACAGATTAGTGTTGGCAATCTGCACATTTCAATATCTTTACGGGCTAGAAATGTTCTTTCTTTAATTATAAATGCTAAAATTGTTCTATTGATCCGGCATTTTATACAGTAGCGTTATTTGAAAATAGTCAAATTCACTTCTTCAGCCATTTACTTAGATGCAAGTCGGTATAGAGTAGTTGGTTTAGGCCTATATCAAAGTAAAAATATCGGCATTCCTCATTCCTTAGTAGTCATTGTCACTCAGATTTGTATTTTTATTTTCGTTACTTTCTCTTATTCAGTAAATCGCGTAACTTTCATGTAGGAGAAAACTAGACCAAATGGTAATTTGTATTCTACCATAAAAAATAAGTAGGCCTATCATCTAAACATAGGCCTGTCATTTTCTGAACTAAACTAACTTTTGTGATGGTGCCAAAATCATCTGTTTTGTATGTAAAAACACATTAAAAAGAGAAACATTAGAGGTCTGCTTCATTTTACAATTAAAGCCAGTTAAATTTTTGTCATGATGTAGATTTATCTCTTCCTTTATAAATATTTTACATTAAATGAACTCACTTTAATTTCCATGGCGCAATAGGCCTAGATGGTTCTCGACCGCTACTGGACTCACGTTCTCATGTGACATTTAGAGAGGTGGAGGATCATCCAGCCAGTATAGCAGTGTCTTGTGATCAGCATATCGAGCGTCCTAGTTGTGGTTTTATCAACCTGATGCCTATACTAAATAAATATATGTACCCAAATTTCTCCCGCTGCTGTGTGAGAACCATTCCCATGCTGGCCGAATTTCCATAATGAATTTTTCTCCATGAAGATTCGAACCAGCACGAATCCCGTAACTGTGATCCAGGGCATGGTACCTTAGAACACTCGGCTATTAGTGGATTACAAAACCGAAGTCTAAACAACGACCCCGGTTTTATTTTTTTTAATGTCCGTAACAACAATAAACATAACTGAAAATTCACAGAAATCTTTATGAAACTATTGTCATGATTCAGAGATTTGTTATTGGAATTAACAGCCGTAGCGTAGTGGTTAAGGTACTGCGCTACAAGCCGGAAGGTTGAGGGTTCGAGTCCCGGTGCGGTCAGGATTTTTAAACTTACCCAAGCCTTCTGGCGGCACTATGGTCCTGGAGTCGACTCAGCCTATAACGGAAATGAGTACCAGACGCTTGTTCTGGGCCATCACGCAGAGTTAACAACCCGGCTGACATCAAGTGCCGATTGTCTAGAAAAGTGGGAGCCTTAACCTCCCACTACCCCAAGGGCCTCCCCAGGGCTTAGTGGGATCACTTTACTTTTTATATTTTCAGTTTTAATGGTTATTATGAAAACATTGAACATTTGAAAACCCGGATCGTGGTTTAGACTTCGGTTGCGCAATCCACTAATATTGGACAACTGTACATTAAGGATTTTATATTTTTAGCAATGTATTATGAAAGGATCTTTGAATATTTTTCGATTTCCACAAATTCGAGAATGGCGTATAGCTAATTCGGCGATGCACAAGAGCCCGAGATTTTTTAATGGACGAATACGCTTAACACAAATTTACAGTATGTCTACTAGCTAAATAGAGAAATAATACATTCTTGACACAGTGCAGTGTTTCGTTTTGGTAGTTGTCCGGGTATACACCTATGAGCCATGCTTGCACGGCAGGCTAGTCTGCATAGTTATCGATCTGTAAAGTTTCCCGCATTACTCATAAAATATATTTAGTCGTGTAAAATGTATCTTAAAAGTAGAAGTGCGCATAAAAATTGTATGCGCAAAATTATATTTGTGATAGATTCTGCAGAAAAGGAAATGCAGCACAACACAACCACCCTGTAACTGCTGTTATCCCTTATCCAGTGAGCTCGAGTTCGAATATTGTGGCCTGTTTCATAAAGGGCATAAATTAGGCTATTTTGTTATAATGTTTGGTTACATTTTTGATATTGCTGTGATTGTCAAATATTTTCGCATGTCATTATGAACAAGCACTATTTTCATGGCAGTATAGAACGAAACTTTTCGGGATCGTACTGTAAGATCTTGTTTCAAAACACTGCATAACTTTTATGAAATTTAGAACTAACGACAATGCCAAAAAAAGTTTGGTTCCTTCACCCTCATCATTTACACTGACTATGTCAAAGCGGACCGTAAGCAAGTCATTTATTTTTTTGTTTTCTTAATCGCGCAAACACCAATCGAAAGCAAACAAAATAACTCACAGATCAAAACTAACAGGAAAGGAGGTCAAATGCTGTCTTACTCCAGTTCGCTCTCATAAGCAGGAGCGACTCTAAGGGAATGCAGCCAGGAGAGTCTCTTGTACCGGTAGCAAGAGCTCGAGATTGAGAAGTCCCGGAATTGTCGCAGTGAGTACGGAGGATGAAATCGTACAATGTTCGTGCTACGTAAGAAATATTTACTGCATGTAAGAAGGCGAACGTTTCTCAATAGCCAATGGAATTCCTTCTTTTACGATTAAGCTATTATTATTATTATTATTATTATTATTATTATTATTATTATTATTATTATTATTATTACTACTACTACTACTACTACTACTACTACTACTACTATACTATTACTGAAATTTAAATCTATAAAATCTGAAGGTCATTTAATATGAAATCTTGATATATATATATATATATATATATATATATATATATATATAGGCCTATATATATCATCATCATGAACAAATTCGTTTTAGGCCATGTGGCCGGTACGGTAAACCTAGCGAAGATGGTCTTGATCTTTCCACCGATGTTTTGGTCTACCTTGGTCCCTATGTCCAGTTGGGGTATATTGGAATGCCAATTTTGGAAGTCTATTTCTTGCCATTCTCCTCAGATGATTTTTCCATTCTTGTTGGTATCTTTGTATATCTTCATTTAAACTTGTTATTCCAAGTTTTCCTCTGATAATAGTGTTCCTTTGGTGATCCAGTCTATTAACTACTAACGATGATCGTAAGAAGCGCACTTGGCTTACTTGAAGTTTATGAGAGTTTCTTTTATTTAAAATCCGAATTTCACTTCCGTATTTTAGAGCAGCTTTTGATGTGATGTAATCTTAGTTTAGTCTCTGTCCTCATCTGTTTACCAAAATGTCTTCGTATTACCCCATGATATATATATATATATATATATATATATATATATATATATATATATAGTGCACTAGCGTCTTCAAAAGTTTGCAGTTTTTTATAGTTAAACATTATGGTGCACTGATCAAGTAAACTGAATATCAGGTCTCATTTTATATAGGCCTACGGCTATTAAAGAATAATAGATATGTCAATTTGTCGTATTAGAAAGAAGTCCTTTGTTTTAATAAAATTTGTCAAAGTATGGCTACTCCCTGAACTTGAATTGGTAGTCTCATTATGATTATTATTCTTTTTGCATTATCACTTGAAAATTAGTACGCTGATATGTACATTTTTCTAAACGACGTAAATTCAATTGATGTGCAATTAACCGTTCTACCATTTTATATAACTGAATAATAAAATATTCTGTATGTACAAAAATACAGAAACAACTGGAAATCTCACGTACGAAGAATGAGCAGAACAAGAATACCACGTCAGATCTTAAATTACCAGCCACCAGGCAAGAGATCTTTGGGCAGACCCTTCAAACGTTGGATTGAAACCGTAATAGACCACTAGGTCTACCACATGAAAGGAAGAAGAAGAAGAAATATTCTGTGTTGACCAACTATTATCTGATATTTTTATATATTGATAGATGAAAGGTAACCACATAAATTATGATCTTCTTAAGACTTTCGGATGTAAAAAATTTACGTAATTTCTAAACGGACGTACATTGTTGTCGGAGTACAATTTATTTAAAGTACTAAGTACATATTAAAATAATCACATACAATATACGTGCTTATATTCAATGCTTAAAGCTTGTAGAATGTAGGATCCGTTAGATTATTTACTTAATACACTCTCTTTAGCATTAGCAGATATATTATACATTATTTTGCTTATGTTGACTGTTCATTGTTCACTGGGAATCTGATCCAACGACACCCCTGGTCACTCTCGCTTTCATTCTACTCCCCCGCACGCGATCTCATTCCCATCCCATGCCAAGTGCCTCCGTAGAAGCAACGAGACTGGGAAATTCGGGAAACGAGATTCTAGATGGTGTGAATCTGTATTTGACCCGCTCTACTAACAGAAAAATCCCGTTTTCCATATTGAATGTTGTGTCTTCCAGATCCCTTATTCCAAATTTTCCGAAACTGATTACAAACAAGTGATGCCAATTGTCTCCAAAGAACCATAACATATTTTGAATTGGCCTGTTGTGTTTCTGGTGAAATAGTGTGTTATTTATTTTTTCAGTATTTTATTGTAAGTAGAATTATAAATGTTTATATTGTGTTATTTTAACACATTTTTATTTATATTGAGATATCTAGCAATGTATTATCATAAGTAATTAGTGGACAAAAGCTGGCACAGTAGCATCATCGATGTTAGATCCGTTAGAGGGACAGACTGCAATTCGGATCATCATCTGGCTAGGGTGAAAATCAGACAACGGCTATCGCTTACGAGAGGAACAAACGCTAAAGACGATTCTGAAAAATTTGAATTAAAAACTTGAAAATGTTGAAATGTGGTAAGAATATCAAATGAAAATTGCTAATAGATTTGAAAGTACTGGAATCTTCGGCTGAAAATGTGGCAAACGAAGACGAAACTGATATTAAGAATGGGAGGCTATAAGAGATACTATTAAATTGTCAGCATCAGAAAGCATTGGTTATTTAAAAAAAGAGGCAAAACGAGAAATGGTTTGATGAGGAATGTGCCGACATTGTAAAGAAAAGATAACTAACAAAAATGAAATGGTTACACGAGACAAATGAGGTAAATTTAGAGCAATTTGGTAATATTTGACAGGAAACCACCAGGTTAATAAAGATTGAAAAGACTGAATATTTGAAAGGGAAGATTGACGATACTGAAATGAATGCAAAAAATAGGAATATTGGAGAATTATATCAGGGAATTCGGATAGAGAATAAAGGGGTTTGGCCTAGAACAAACATAATTCGGAATGCAAATGGGGATGTGATTGCAGATCCAAGAGTATATTAAATAGATGGAAAAGTTTCTTTAATCAGCAAATAAATGAACATACAGAACAGGATATTGAAGAAGATAATTTACAGACAGCAGAAATGCTAGCCGCAGAACAAGTCTATTAGAGGCTGAAAGGTGATAGAAAAATTGAAGATGTATAAAGCATCATGTTCAGACGAGATCCCAGCAGAACTGAAAAAATCAGGAGGAGAAAAATTGATGGACAAGATATGCCGGTTGCTTAGTATGATTTGGAAAAAAGCTCTTGCAGATGAACGGAAAGAATCTATTATCATACCAATCTATAAGAGAGGAGATAAAACTGATTGCAGCGACTACAGGGGCATCTCATTACTTTCAACTTCGTACAAAATCCAAACATATTAGTAAGCAGACTTACTCCCTTTATTGATGACATTCTAGAAGATCATCAATGTGAATTTAGAAGAAACAGGTCTACAACCGATCAGATTTTGAGTATTAGACAGATTTTAGAAAATAAATGGGAATATAACGGTAATGTAAATCAACTACACATAGACTTAAAAAAGTCATACGATTCTATTAAGAGGCAGTAGTTATATAGTATCATGCTGGAGTTCGGAATTGCTAAAAATTTAGTTAGACTTACACGATTGTGTCTAAATGGCACAAAGAGTAGGTTGCGTGTAGGCAAACAGTTTACGGATACTTTTGAAATTCACAATGGGTTGAAGCAAGGAGATGCACTATCTCCTCTGTTATTTAAATTTTTAATAGAGCATGCCATCAAATCTATAGAGGATGAGGAAGGCCTACAACTCAATAGTATTAATAAGCTGTTAGTTTATGCTGATGATGTAATACTATTGGGCTATAGCAAAGAGATACTAAAGGACAACACGCACACACTGTTGTTTAACACTAAGAAATTAGGACTGGACGTAAATATCAATAAAACTAAATATATGGTCATACATAGAAATGCATTATATAATGGAAATGGACTGCTAATGACAAATGAGGGAAATTTTGAGGAAGTGGCTGAATTCAAATACCTAGGAAAAATAAACAATTAGAAATGAGATGCACAAAGAAATTAAACATACACTGAATTCTGGAAATGCGTGTTTTTATGAATTAGAGAGACTCTTAAAGTCCCAACTCCTTTTAGAATACGTTAAACTGAAAATATATAAAACTATTATTCTACCGGTTATATTGTATGGATGCGAAACATGGAATCTTTCTTTAAAGTAGGAAAGGATATTAGGAGCATTTGAGAATAAAACTCTTAGGAAAATGTTGGACCAAAGAGAGGCGAATAGACAGTGAACTACTTGGTCATTATAGGAAGTCAGATATAATAAGAACAGTTAAGTCTCGTAGACTGCGATGAGCTGGACATGTTGCACATATGGGGAATGAAAGAAGCTTCGAAGCTTCTATATAGTAGGAAAACCATAGGGAAAACGCCCAGTTTGTAGACCAAGCATGAGGTGTAGTATAACATTAACTATAATTTGAGGAAAGTATGTTATACAGGGAATGATTTGTAAAATATTAGCTCAGGATAGAGGTGTATGGAGATATATCCGCGAGGCCATGAACCTACGCGCCCTATTTGGAACACAGGTGATCAGTTGAGAAAAAACGAGGCTCTAAGCCAGGCATGCCTATATTTCAACATATGCCTACCTTGAAGACATGTGGAAAAGAAATCCTGTGTCAGTTGCCAACTTAAAAAAATCGCAAATTTTGCGAATCCCAGTTTTACAATAGTAAAAATAAAACCTTTGAAAATTGAATGAGTAAATATGACACGTTTTTAAATATAGTGCTGTTGTTAATTGAGGAAAATCTTAAATAGATTCAATCAAATCCTTAACTGGTCAACATTCAATGCCTCAATTTGTATTTCAAGTGTGCCAAAGATATCTGGACTGCGAGTCTTTTTGTACAATACCAAACATCTCACGGGCCACTTATATATAGGGCTTGTCCCTGATCTTGTTCTTATTGTCGCCGATTAAAATTTATAGTCGACTATTTAACTCATTCCCCAAATGTCAGTCAATTACCAATCACATTTCAATGAATTTTGATTTACAACTAACCACAGTCATTTTTCACCTCGATTTTATCACTTTCATTTTATCAAGTGGCTCCCAGATTGTATATAGGCCTATAGTGCACGAATATAACCAGTTTCTGCTTGCGAGATATAATAGAAAAACGTTCATAGCAATTGATTATACCACAAAAAAAAAAAGAAACCACTATTTGCACTTTCTTAAACGTATTATTTCCCAGGAATTAACGCTGCAGAAAATTATAATAGATATATTTACATCATAGGACATCAGAAATTAATTAATAACCTGTAATGATGTGTTTCACTTTTTGTTCACTAGGGTAATTTTTTACAATATTGCGATTCTATTTGGCAATAAATATATATCTGGTTGCAGTAATGAACAAATGAAACATAACGTTTCTCATTTGTTTTCATACATCGCTGTTACATTAAATATAGGCCTATAAATATTTAAAATAATTATATTTGAATAATGATTTGAGAGTAAACAGCTTGATTTTATTCGTTAAATAGTCCTAATAAATTTCACTCTTGATTTCCAGATTCTCAAATTGGAAATCACTCATGGCATTTACTAACTAACTGGCATATCGAACCCGTAGGTTCATGGCCGCGCGGGCATAAGCTCTACATACATCTCTATCCTGAGCTAATGTTTTCCAATCATCCCCTGTATAATCTACTTCCCTCAAATCATAGTTAATATTATTCTCCCACATCATTCTTGGTCTAACAACTATGCGTTTTCCCTCTGGTTTTCCTACAACAAGCTTCCATGCACGTTAGGGTGAGCCGAAAAAACTCATTCTTTTAATTTCTAAGTTGTAATAGCGCGGAAAAGTTGCGTATTATATAGACAAAGGAAAAGAAAAAAAAATATCAAAATCGGTTCATATCTTCCCATCGCGCATAGGCTCTAAAGTTTAACAAAACATGAAAAAATACTTCATTTTTCTGATTATTTCTTTAATTTTTGAATTAGATGTTTTCGTAATGTATTAGTTCGTAACGTCTTCAACTAGAACCTAAAAAAACATTGTGATTTAATTTGGTTTAGCTCAGTTGATATTTTCCGGTCGCGCATAGGGCCTACAATTTGCCAAAAATATTGAAAATTAAAAATTTTACGAGTTTTTTAAACGTAATATTTGTGGTATTTTTATTTTATGTACGTGATTGAGTATTTAAAAAGGGGTGTTTCTGTTAGTCCCGATTGATGTGAGGCACGTATAAGTAACTGCATGAGAAAGTTTTAACTAAGGCAGAGAGTGAGACTCAGAGTTATTAATTTTCGTCTGAAAATACGGAAGGTTATGAAAGGTAGGATAATTAAAATACGCGGAGTCGAAAATTATGCAGAAATGTATGGCATTCTCAATTTTCTGTAGCCATTTACCTCGATACACAATTATTTACATGAATAAGAATTTGGTTTACCTCACATTTGTTATGAAATAGATTGGAGTGGAGAAAACTGCATAACAGTGAGCTGTATGAGATTTATGGGAAACAGTTATGTCTAGTAGATTGCGATTTGCAGGACATTTGACATGGATGGGTAATGAAAGAGGGACATAGCAACTTCTTGTAGGAAAGCCAGAGGTAAACTCCCAATAGTTAGGCTAGGAATGACATTAGATAATAACATTAACATTGATTTCAAGAGAGGTAAATTATTAAAGGAAAGATTTGAAAACCGTGGCTCAGGATAGGCATAAATGGAGATAGTTGATGTCCGGCCACGAACCTCCGGGTTTGATACTGGCAGGAGTTCGTTATTATTGGTTAGTTAATAATTTATTGCAGTACACCCATTAACAGAAAAGGTCAATAGCGTCGAAGTTCAAATTTGATAGTGAAAGTTCCAATAATTATCTTTCCAGAGTGCTCTTTTTCAGGCTTGAGGTACAAAAGAATGCCGTAAATATATGTCACAAGACCCACGTCTTCAGTTCCCTTCCGATGGAACCCATAGGCTATTCAGGAATTTTACGCCATGAAAAATTAATCAATCCTTCTGCGAATCTCGAAACCAGAGACGAGAATAGTACACTAGTACGCCAGCAGTATTTGCTGTGGTACTTTTTCATGAATAAGGCCCCAAGTCTTAAAATTTCACGATTGAGGCCCTCTCTTCATACCGTGAAGATTGGATATGTGAAGTTAAGAAATTTGAGACAATGTTGTCATATTGTTTCACCATCAAAATAGTAAAATGTCTTATCTGTCATCATGTAGAGAGTATCTCTGGAGTTACATCCATTATATGACATTCTTAAATAAAGGAACAAAAAAAAGTTTGATGTGCATTAGCTTGCTTTGTGAACATCGCCTTTGTGTTGTCATTCGCAGTAATTGTGATACGTTGTAACTAGCGTTTGGATGAGTGTCAAGTTAATAAAGCCTGACCTGCCATATAAAACAGTGACAACTTTTGTGTATTCAGGAAAAAACAAACACAATTTTTTCGTGTCTGTGTTTCGATGATTAATTCAGGTGTCATACTCTCAAGATTCCATTTATTAATCGGGGGAATTTAATTGTAGGCCTATTTGATTATATTTGCAATGTTCGGCCTCGGTGGTCTAGTTGCAACGTTCCTTGTCTCTGGTCTTGAAGGTCGCGGTTTCAAACCCAGTCAGGGTCATTGAATTTTTAGGTTGGAAAAATGCAAGGGACAAATCCTCCGGGATGGATTTTAAGCTGTGGGCCCTGAGTCTGAAGATTTTCGTTCTCGTAAAAGAATCTGAAATCTAAATTAGGGACTCTTATCAGCATTTAATCGACATTTCCCATTCAAATAATACTTTAATTTTCTACTAGATGTCTCTTTCAGGCTAGGTGCTAACTACATATCACTTCCCGACATCTAAATAGAAATAAACATATCAAAATTACTTAGTTAAGTAACTCCCTCTAGCGAACACGCTTGTTCCCACGTGGGAATGTAAGGGTTTATTGTATATGTGGCTTAACTTGGCAAAGAGAGAGAGAGAGAGAGAGAGAGAGAGAGAGATGGAGATATAAGGGTAGATCCTTGACCGCTTTTGTCCAGTTACAAAAGGAAGAACCCACCCTGTTGTCAGTTTTCGCCTTCCCCCTTTTAACAACTGGTGAAGAATCACCGTTAACACTGACGCGATTGAGAGAAAAGCTGTCTTTTTCTACAAATTTCTCGCAAAGTTAAGCCAGACGAACTATAGTTGTTTTCGCAATGGGATTGAGATTAGTGTTCATAGGCCAAACATTTTTCAATTTGAATATTAACGTTCTTTCAGTAACATATATGAAAATAAATTTACATCTAAATATGAATGTAGGAGAGTCATACTGAAAGTCATGAGCAACATTTTTTTTAACAATCGTAATATTTATTTTAGACAAACCAAGTGCACCATGTTAATATACAGACCTTTGTGCCACTTTTCAACATAGTCTCCATATCTTTGCACACATTTTGTCCAGCGTTCTACAAGCTTGAATATTCCTTTATGATAGAAGTCCGTTCCAACTCCCGAAGACACTGACGCACTGCTTTCCGAATATCCTCCAGCGTCTCGTAGCGTTGGCCTCTCATCTGCTCCTTCACAGAACCGAAAAGATGGTAGTCGGAGGGTTCCAAATCGGGACTATAGGGAGGATGTGGAAGAGTTTCCCACCCAAATGTCCTGATCTTCTCCACAGTGGCACGAGCAGTGTGAAGACGTGCGTTATCGTGTTGCAGAATGATCCTTTGTAGAAACAAATGTGCTCTATCCAGTGGTGTCAGTAAAAATAAGATCAAAGATAATAGCCATATTGAAAACGGGCCTTGAAAAATGCTAAACATTTGCAATTTTTAATTTTATTCTAAGAAGGGGTGTCAGTAAAATCTGAACTATTAACTCATAGAAAGTAATACTGGTGCAGTATAATGTGGACCTGATAGTTAGTTGATAGCTTGAATATTAAGGTTGCAGCTGTTTTTGCCTTGTAGTAAACGATAGTTAAAGTATGGCATAAATCTTCTGTGTCAAACTTTGCAAGGCACTTTGAGTCCGAATAACATAAGAGGTAATAATTTCCAAGCAATTGGAATGCGATTATTGCATTCAGCACCAAACGTTGTACTAGTATAAAATAATTCAAGGTAATAGACACTACAGTTGAAGCACAAGATTATATCAAATTTGACCAAATTCTTTGCGCCTCGTGCTTCATGACATGGCATAAATCTGCTAAGGTGGCCCTCGCTCTGGAGCCACTGCATCAATCGAGCCAAAGTTTTGCACAGTAACCTTACAAATGCATGTGCATATATGCACAAATTTCGAACAAAATATGAGATTGTCGAGTGAGGACCCCTAGGACACTTGACATGGAATAATACCACATTAAGTAATTGGTGCTTGGCATCTCCTAATTATTGGTTTGCCAGTATGTCCATCAAGCTTACAAATAGTAAATATGTCCTCGTGATGTCTACTCTTTGAATCAGAGTAATTCTGAGATCTTTGAAAGATATTAGTCTTTGATGACGTATTAGCTCATCCATATAGTCTCATTATGTGCTAAATCGATTAATATTGAGACACTGTGCAGGAGTTAGCAGGCAGTATGACATGTATTATAGGATAGTCTGGGTGTAAGAGTTCGCCTACATTTCAAATTATGAAATGTAATGTTTATGACGAAATAACATTTATTTTGCTGGGATCAGGTGTGTCGTATTTATGATAAGTAATGCCACTAGTGATTTCCAAATTATCGATAAATTCACGACTCACGAAGTGAGGAGTGAATTTATCTAGAGAATTTGGAAATCAAGAGTGGCATTTGTTAGGACTATTTAACGAATAGAATTAAGCTGTTTACTCACAAATCATTATTTAACTATAGTTATTTTAAAATATTTATATATTTAATGTAAACGGCGATGTTTGGAAAACAAATGAGAAACGATAGGTACGCTTCTACTGCTTCTTTTGTTTATCACTGCAACCAGATCATACTATTTATTGCCAAAGGAACGCAAAATTGTAAGGAGGAGCTTTCTTTAATATGGTAATTATAACACTGATAAATATTTGGCGAAACACGACTCTGATTGGTTGTAAAACAGAAATCATTGAAACGTGATTGGTCATTGACTCCCATTTGGGGCATGAGTTAAATAGTCAGTAAAAAGTAGTAAGCTCTACTCGAGTCGACGTAATGCAGGTCGAGGATGAATGAAATGAAGTAACTATTGAAGATCTGTGAATTTTAAGGATACCAACAGACTTGGCCTCCCGCAACATCACAGGGACAGATGAAATGAAATGGAAAGAAACACATTACATGAGTATGGAGAAGTAGTCGAATGAAATGTTTGGCGGGCGAAAACTGGAGAATCCCGAAAAAAAAGGAGAGTATCCTCGTTCCAATAATTCATGAGTACCGAATTAAATTGTATGTTTATTTATGAACATAGATAAATTAAACACAATTTTGACATGATAGGGAATTATTTTACCTACACTTTTAGGGGAAATGAATACTTAGGTTGAGGATACCGGCATCATAATGTTTAATCGCCATTATCATTAACACAAAATAATAACCATTCTAGTTCTCTACTGTAACGTCCAGTTCACTCACTCTTTCTCTCTCTCTCGTTTCCTGCATTTCTTGTAAAAGTCATCACAAATATGGTTGTTTTTCTTCATTAATCTATAACGTACGGTACCACATTTTATTTTCCTCTATTTTTATCAGAAAATGTCCTTTTCTTCGTTTTAAAATTTGGATAAAATATTTTAGCTGATTTAAATTTTGCTTTTTTTCAATTTATGATGCGAAAATTATTATTAATATAAAACATTATTGTTCCGACCTCTTATGCAGGGTAGAAAAAACTGGAGACTGTGGCTGATCCTAGGAAAGTTTAGTATCTTCTTGCATTTTATTACTCATATCCTTCATGCTGTTCTTCTATTATAATTGAGGTGTAATATTCTTCAAGTGCTAAAAAATGGGTTTAGTGGTTATTTTCTTTTAAAGACAGGACATTGATCTTAAATATACTGCCCTAGTTACGAGACTATGATTATTCTGAAAGATTCCAATATATCAGTCATCTCCCGTCCAAAGTAGCCATATTAATCCTTTTAGCACATAGATCACATACATATACGTATCTTGATAAACGAATACGTACAAAATCTCAGAAATACCTTGATTGGAGAATATTCTAACATACACAAAGCTCAATACTAGTAAAATTCATATGAAATTCCGTTGAGGTGAAGTTAGTTTTATATACAATATATTAACAAGTTGAGGACGACGCACCTGCCAACAGGTACAATTTAATTTTTAACTTTAATCATACACAAAGCTCTATTTACAATTTGTAAGACGGATGCCTTATGAATTGGATGATGGTGTAACAAGGAATTTGAACCCCAGTGAATAGCTAACATTTTTATTTTGAACCATATTAGGTCAACATTGCAATTGTACGAATAATTATTTTTTGGATAGAGTACAAGTTTCTATTTTTTATTTGTAATGAAGGGATTTTGTCGGTGCTTCGTTTTGGAATGCCGATGCGTGACTAAAATAAGATTAACTTCATTTAACTTTAAAATAGTGTATCCAAAATAATTCATCGCCGTTTACATTAAATAAAAGGGGACACTACACTACAAGTCGGAAGGTTGAGGGTTCGAGTCCCGGTGGGGTCAGGATTTTTAAACTGACCCAAACCTTGTGGCGGTACTATGGCCCTGAGGTTGACCCAGCCTCTAAGATAAATGAGTACCAGACGCTTGTTCTGGGGTAAAGGGCTAACAACCCGGCTGACATCAAGTGCCGATTGTCCAGAGAAGTGCGAGCCTTAACCTCCTACTACCCCAAGGGCCTCCTGAGGCCTGTAGTAGGATCACTTTACATTAAATTTATTTTCTAACATTGCCGTTTACATTAAATATATAAATATTTTAAAATAACTATATTTAAATAATGATTTGTGAGTAAACGCCTTAATTTTACTCCTTAAATAATCCTAACAAATGCCACTCTTGATTTCCAAATCCTTTAGATAAATTGTAAATCACTCGTGGCATTACTTATGGTAATCTACTTAGATCTCAATTGTCAGTGCGTAACTGATGCTTTATGCAGCTGTAAGAATTTTAACACAAGTTACTTTTTATTTCATAACCACATTCAATTTTAAACTGCAGATAATGATTTTCCAAGTCTAAAGGGTTCTGCATTAACATTCTTTAATTTTTATCGCTAAAATTATGTTTAATTGTATCAGATAAGTTATGTTTGCATGTATAAGATGTATATTCTGCTTGCTGGAGAAACGCGCTAACAATTAGAGAAAAATGATTTGTTCTTTGACTCAAATGATATCACAGTAACAAAATAAGCTTTCTCCGAATTATCCCACTCTCTAGACTGGAAATGGGAATATGACCACTAAAAAAATTACTAGATTCGTTTCTCCAGTAAGCTCCGATAGTTTAGTTTGTTTGTGTTACATATGTAGTGAAAAGTTGTACCTATTTCCCACCCTTAGTTGTACCTAAGAAGCATGAACACTGCGTCTTGCTCTGCTAATCCTCCACCCTATTGTAACAAGTGATCGGAACTTAATGCCAGTCAGTTAGAACCACGTACTTTAATTGAAGATTATTTTCTCTTCATTGGAAACTTAAGTCATTACATTTTGCCAGTTAGAGTTAATGCTAGTGAAGATTGTTCTTGTCAGGCAGTGAAAATACCGTATTCGGAGAGTGTGAAGATATATATTGTCACGAGCTAGAAATCTTGTGATGATCGAGGACTGAATCGAGATTTCTTGCATGCGGCAAGGACATTTTTATTTATCAACATTTTTGCAGATATTTGATTTACTTGCCCACCAATGAGAAAATTATATTGGAGTGAGGCGAAATTTATTGTCACTTGAGAAAAAAACTGTTTCGGAGTGAGTTGAGATTTCTTTACACCTGTTGGAAATTTTTTTGAAGATTTATTGCCAACCAGTGAGAACTTTCTACTTAGAAGTAAGTGAAGACTTCAAGTTGTAGATGGACACATATAATGCGTAGAAGATCAGAAATATTGGTGGAATTTTGTCAGAAGGGGCCCGGCTGTCTCACAAGGACATGGGGATGAGAGCAGAAGAGCGAGCAGCATGGGCCCCCAAAGCGTCGACTGCCCTGCATCAAAACAAGAGGATGTCCAGTTCAGAAACCACCAGGTATCGAATTTGGCGTTGGAAGAGTCCGGTCTTTATATCCATCCCGAGGGCCTCCACCAACACCTCCGCCACGTCCTTCCAAATGGAACCCACGGTGAGATAACACGGTAATATTTTGACTTGTTGAATTAAACCTGTTTCAGAAAAGTACAGAATACTTTCTTTTTTTCCTTATTAGTTTCTTTTTTCGCAAAACTTATACCTAATTTCTTGAAGCTTTTAAAAGTTATACGTGCAAATACTATGTACTCACAAAATTAATTTTCCTGAATTTTTCCCTCATGTGTGATTATGTTTCTAGCTTTATTATACTGTAGATTGTCACTATAAGCTTACTTAACTCTATTGTTCACAGCAGATCTATATTAGGCCTAATCAGAGATTATGTAGCTTTTCTTCAAATTGTAGGTAGTATTTGAAATTATATTAATGGGATCATATGTTTTTGTGATTACGGAGAGTAACAGGTATTAATTTGTGTGGATATTCAAAGACATAATTTTTTATGTAATTTGTGGATTATTTCATGTGTGATATCCCTTGCTACTGTGATAAATATATAAAAGAACTTTATTTCTTACCATATATTATCCTGCACTTAACGTTTCTTTAAAAGAACAGGAAAATCAAACATTATAATACCACAAACTGTAATATTCACTAGAAAGGTCGCTACTTTCATTTTATGTATGACCTGTGCCAAATTTAATCTGCAATTTTTACAAGTAAACAAAAGAAAGGAAAACTAACTAAATGTAAATAATCCCATGTTAAAACTATTTTTTTAAGAATTTATATTTTATTATGTTAATTGTCAGTAGTGCACATTAATAACTGCGAAGTTATGGTATTATTAATATATTGTTAGCACGTGTTTTGATATATTACTTTTATTCCTATTTTATATTGAAATGACTAGAGCGAGGATTATTATGAAATTTCATGTTTTAAACTATTAGTCAGAGAGCGCTGAGACAAAGTATCTTTACATTTTATGATATGTGGAATCAAATAAGACCTTCATATTTTTTCATATTTCATAATATTTTGGCAAAATGTTCATATTTCAGTAAAAATGTAATATTCCTTCATATTTTTCAACTTTCAATTTTTTAAAATAAAATTTCTACTAATTGGTTAAAAACATTTTTGGAGTGACTGTAGTTTTGAATTTTTTTGACAATGTAATATGGTAGGTAGACAGGCGAAAATTCTTAATTATCCCATCTGGAACAAGATAAATAGACTTGATAAAAGAAAATAATTGAAAAAAGGATACATGGAATGACCAAGTGGAGGCTTTTGTCCTAAACTACATAACAAGAACAGGGATTTCCTAATCAGTGACAAGCACATCAATAAGTAGAACAACAATGTTAGAGTAATAACCACCTACTCTTTCTCTCAGGTAGAAACCTATTTATTTTTGCTACCTAAGGCTTACAACTGAATGGTATTAATAAGCTGTTAGTTTATGCTGATGATGTGGTACTACTGGCCGATAGCGAGGAGATACTAAAGGCCAACACGCACATACTATTGAGTAACACTAAGAAATTAGGACTGGAAGTAAATATCAGTAAAACTAAATATATGGTCACACGTAGAAATACATTATATAATGGAAATGGACAGCTAATGACAAATGAGGGAAATTTTGAGGAATTGGCTGAATTCAAATACCTAGGAACAATAATCACAAATAGGAATGAGATGCACAAAGAAATTAAACATAGGCTCAATTCTGGAAATGCATGCTATTATGCATTGCAGAGACTTTTGATGTCCCAACTCTTTTCAAAAAACGTTAAGCTGAAAATATATAAAACTATTATTCTACAAGTTATATTATATGGGTGCGAAACATGGACTCTTACTTTAAGGGAGGAAAGGAGATTACGAGTATTTGAGAATAAAGTTCTTAGGAAAATTTTTGGACCAAAGAGAGATGAACAGACAGTTGAACGGAGAAGACTACATAACAATGAACTACATGGTCTTTATAGGAAGCCAGATATAATAAGAACAGTTAAGTCCCATAGACTGCGATGGGCAGGACATGTTGCGCGTATGGGGAATGAAAGACGTGCATGGAAACTTCTTGTAGGAAAGCCAGAAGGAAAATGTCCAGTTGGTAGACCAAGAATGAGGTGGGAGAACAACATTAACTATGATTTGAGGGAAGTTGATTATACAGGAAATGATTGGAAAGCATTAGCTCAGGATAGGAATGTATGGAGAACTTATGTCCGCGCGGCCATGAACCTACGGGTTCGATAGTGCCAATGAGTAAGTAAGTAAGTAAGGACAGTCCTTATTTTATGAATGGATTACAGTATTTAAATGTAGGGAAGACGGCTGCTGCTAAACTTGAAGCTGTGCTGTGAAATAAGTTCTTGCTCCACAGTTTATGAAATTAGTAAATTTCTTGTAGGTAAATCCAATATTATTCTCACTTACATTAAACTATCATATATAGTGCAGTACATGAATGCTCCCATAACATCATATGATGTGGAGCATACTTTTTGATCGTACAAAATAATTCTGACAGACAGGCGTTAAAAAAAATATATATATAAAGCTACTAACTGTGTATTACGAACAGAATTGATAATTTTATTATTCAAAGCACATGTATGCCATACTGTGCTTGAGCAAATTTCATGGAAAAACTAATGTTAAAATAATTCTAACTACATTTCATATGTTCATATGTGTAATGTATAGGATTAAAAATAATTGTAATCGCAAAGAGAGAGTTTAAATACTCCCTAGAATTATTTTTTTGGATTAATTTATTTTAACATCTTGTTTCTCCAAATATGGCATTCAGTACTTGGTCTACTGCGATGGGCAGGACATGTGACATGAATGGGGGAATGAAAGACATGCATGGAAGCTTCTTGTAGGAAAACCAGAGGGAAAACGCCCAGTTGGTAGACCAAGAATGAAGTGGGAGAATAACATTAACCATGATTTGAGGGAATTAGATTATAGAGGGGATAATTGGAAAACTGCCTCAGGATAGGGCTGTATGGAGAGCTTATGTCCATGTGGCCATGAACCTATGGGTTCGATCATGCCAGTGAGTTAGTTAGGACTTGATCTACGTGTGTTCTGATTCATCCAATTTAATGTTATTGTGACATTTATATAGACTGGAATTCATTATCTTTATGCAAGGTAAATAGAAGTCATCCAAACTGTATCTACTCTAAATTTTGACAGTGGTATATTCATAAGTAATGCCACGAGTGATTTCCAAATTATCGATAAATTCACGACTCACGAAGTGAGGAGTGAATTTATCTAGAGAATTTGGAAATCAAGAGTGGCATTTGTTAGGACTATTTAACGAATAAAATAAAGCTGTTTACTCACAAATCATTATTTAACTACAGTTATTTAAAAATATTTTTATATTTAAAGTAAACGGTGATGTTTGAAAACTAATGAGAAACGATAGGTAGCCTACGCTTCTACTGCTTCTTTGTTTATCACTGCAACCAGATCATACTATTTATTGCCAAAGGAACGCAATATTGTAAGAATGCTCTCTAGTGGAGAAAAATTGAAACACATCAATCTGTATATTAATTCATTTTTGATGTCGTATACATTTAAGAAAGTGCAAACAGTGGTTTCTTTTTTTGGTGGTATAATCAATTGCTACAAATGTTGACATGTAAGCACTATTATATACAATCTGGTAGCCGTATTTGTTATAGGCTCAGTCACTGCAAAATAACGGTCAGACCTGTTCAGAATATTAAAAAGGAGGAGCTTTGCTTAATATATGATAATCCTAACGTTGATAATTATTTCGTGAAACACGTCTCTGATTGGTTGTAATACAGAAATCATTGAAACGTGATTGGTCATTGACTCCCATTTGGGGCATGAGTTAAATAGTCGATGGAAGCATGTTACTACGTTTTGTTTTTTATTTATGTTTGGATTTTGTAATTAAATATCATTAGATAAATTAATTGATCGCGTTTTATATAAACCCAGTATTAATTTATTGAAATAAAGTGTTAAACTTACAGGCTTGGGAGGCCCTTGGTGTAGATGGATGTTGAGACTTCCACATTTCTGGACAATCTCCAAGGGATGTCCACTGGGTTCTCAGTCCTGCGTGACGGCCCCTTTGTCCCAGAACATGCGTCTGGTACTCATTTAATTAAGAGCTGAGTAGACTCTAGGGCTATGATGCCGCCAGAAGGTTTGGTCCAGCTAAAAACCTGACCCCATTGAGACTCAAACCCACGACCTTCCGGGTTGTTGGCGTGATTCCTCACACAATACACTTCAATGTGAGCCATTAAAATGTTTCAAATCACGAATATATTTTATTGATAAGAATCAATAAAACCTCATAATGTTAAAAATTCCCAAATTTGTTATATTAAATGATATTTTATATTGAGTCAGAAGTAATGAAAAATTAATTAAAATGGAAATACAGTGAAACTCTTGATTTCTTGAGCTACAAAAAGGTCTTCTTGTCTCATTTGTGTTATACAGGGCTTGTGTATATAAATATATCTAAAAAGTTAAAAAAAAATAGTAGCTTCATAATATTTTTGTGTCCTAATTTTCATATTTTTCATATTTTGGTATTACGATTTCATATTTTAGTATAATTTTTTTCATATAATTCCTCGCTCTAGAAATGACCCTAATAACTTATAAAATTACATATGGGCCAGTTCATTCCAGCATAATTTTTAGGGGTTAATTTTTACATGGGTTGTTGAATGTGATAGGACACTACTTTTTCTTCAAAACATTTATGCATGAATTTCAATCTCATTAACAAATAATATGGGGATTCTATCTTTAATAACTGCAATTAAATTGTACGGTTTTGTATTGGTAAATAATGTAACTATTACGGTGGACTAGTGGTTATGCTCCTTGCGTCTAGTGGCCGCGGGTTCAAACGCGGCCGGGGTCGATGGATTTTTTAGGATGGAATATCCTGGGAGCAAGTCCTCCGGGAGGGACTTTAAGCCGTGGGTCCCGAGTCTGAAGATTTTCAGGTTCATAAAAGATCCTTAAGCGTGAATGAAGAGGCCTCTAAACAAAATTTTCCCATCCTAGTACTACCTTGGTTTCCTAGATGTCAGTATGAGACGGAACGTTGACCACGGACGACTCATATGACATCTACACGAAAACTAGTGTAACTAAATTAGTATGGTTCAAAACTTTCCCTGTAGGGGGAGAGCGCCTAAATCTCTGTTAAGGGAAACATGGGCTTACAAGATACAAGAAGAAAATAATGTAACTGTTGATTTACATCATATTTTATAGAGCGATAGTAAAATAAATAAAATTAAATTAAAACGTAGTTTTATTTGAATTTCATATTTATTATATAATTCAGTGACAGCTGTTTCGGTACACTGTACCTTCTTCAGGCATGTTAACAAATTATGAATTGTGTTCCAACTGATCTAAGCAACAATACAACAATATTTATTTAAATGTTTTAATTTAATAAAGGGGATTCATTCAAATCAAGTTGAGAAGTTAACAGTTTGTTACTACTTTTCAATTTATTAATTTCTACAGCCTCCAAAAGATCTAACTTCTTACCCTTATCACAAACATGTAAAATTTCAAAATTTGGATCGAAACAATGATTAAATTGGAATAGGTGGTTAGCATATTTTGAATATTCTAAATTTCTGTTACATGCTCTCATGTGTTCCTTTATCCGAGAGATAAAAGGTCTACCAATTTGTCCTATATAGACATTGTCACATGTGCCACACTTCAATTTATATACACCTGATAATTTTATTTTTTTTATTTTGGTTTTATTGTTTTTTATTATATTTTGTAAAGTTTTATTAGTTTTAAATGCCACATTAATGTTCAACTTTTTGAAGTGTTTAGATATTTTATTTGAAAGTGGGCCTATGTATGACATTACGACATATTTCTTTATGTTTTCTTTGGGTAAAGGAAAAACTTTGCTAATTGTTTTTTGTAATGAACTTTCTTAATTAAATATTCTATAATTTTAGGGTCGTATCCATTATTAACAGCCAATTGTTTAATAGTATTCAATTCATTATTATATTCCAAGGGTGAAAGAGGGATATTTAAAAGTCTATGAATGTAACTATTAAAGGCTGCCATCTTATGGGTGAAGAGAAGAACTATGGATAGTGGTATCAGTATGAGATGGTTTGTGAAAGATACCAAACTCAAACTTATTATCAATGTGTTTAATTGATAAATCCAAGAAATTTATACTATTATTTGTTTATAATTTCATTGTGAAATTAATACTTCTGTGAATGTTATTAATAAAATTTAAAAAGGAATTCAATTGTCTTTTGGTTCCTGTGAAGCCTGCTTTGAGGTCATCTACATAACGATACCAAAATAGAACATTTGATAGTAAAATAATATTCTCTGTGAAGTTTTCAATTTTATTTCAACAAGCAATTCTGAATGTGTTTATATATATATATATATATATATATATAAATGTATGTATATATAGTAAATCTCCTTAATTCGCGGTTCCCTTACTCGCGTTTTCATTATTCGCGGGTTAAAAAATTACGACACAGTTCCTGTATTCGCGGCTAAAAATTTCTTTATTCGCGGATCCAGTCGGTATATTAGACGGATTGGTATCCTTTATTAACGCATTGGCAACCTTCTTTTTACTGAGGCCCGTGTCAAGTCGGCTTTTACATAAAGCTATTCAAACCAAATGGACAAATTAATATCAATGTAAACAGTCCACATTGCTGCTAAGCCTAAAGTTTGTTGTTAAAAGTTACCGGTATGAGATGTCCGTTGATAAATGCCGCTCTCACCACAATCGGTGTTTTAATGATTCAACTTGTCATTCGTTGCAATAATTTTGATTGAATAGTTCATGTCTCTTCTGCTTTGTTCTCAATTTATCCATTCACAGCAATTCTGCCCAAAGGCAGATCCTTCACTGCAATCATAGCATTTTCTTGCTATGCTTGCAGCTTTATAGGAAATTGTAGGTGTGATAGCTTTCCACACCGGTGAAGGATGTTGATGATGATGGCGCCATATGATTTCGGGGACCGTTGACCCTTAAAGTTTTCCTGACATTTGTCTTACAGGTGAGGAAACAACCCGATAACAACCTCACCCAGAAAAACTGCCCCAACCCGGGGATCGAACCCGGGCCCGTTGCGTGATAAGGCAGCACGCTACCTCTAGACCACAGTGGTGGACTCTCAAATGTCGAGTAAAAAAAAAATAGTTCCGAAGCGGAAAAAAGTAGTGTTACCGCTTAAAGTAAAAATATAAATGCTTGGCCGTTACGCGTTGGAGAGTCGTTTGCATCTGATTCACGCTGTTTAAATGTTAATGAATCAACTGAAAGATTCATCAAGAAATCCGAAGACAAAATAAGGAATTCTTTCGCTGAATTCACAGCTGAATATCAATCTGAATTGAAAAACCTTTTAAAAAGCTGCAAAAGAGGGGGGGGGGAAGTTCTTTAAGCCCTTGCCTAACCCTGACAGTTATAATTAATATAAATTATCTCTCATTAATTGATTTTGTTTTGATAATTTTTATTTTATTTTAGAACTTGGAACATATCCCCTACTTGCCCATACAAATTACCATTCCATATTCGCGAAACATTTCCCCCGCGAATAAGGAGTTTTCACTGTGTGTGTATAAATATATGATCAAGTTTTATGTTTTAATAAAACTTAGTCACTAATTGTACAACATAAAATAACTGACCTAAGAACCGAAAGTAACTGGCGTAAAGCTTCTTCGTGGTATAAGTGTTTTATTTAAAATAAATAAGTTTTCTTGTTATGTATAAATTTGTTCATATTCCACAATAACACCAATCATGACGATGCTAAATATAACACTTCGGGAAGCAGGTAAGTAATTTTAATTTTCGAGTCTCACGTGAAATTTTTCATGGAATCCATCTATATTAAACATAGATGGTAATGGCGTGGGGCATTGAAATCTGGAGCGAAATCTACGTTCTAATTCTTCTCACGGGCTTTAGATTGGATTGAGGTCGAAGCTCTGGGTCAGCCAGTCCATTTCCTCAATGTTATTGTCTCAAAATCTCCTTCCTATAGACTTTCCGTTATGGCATGAAGCATTATCATCATGGCCCAAGCAATGGTCATCGTTAACTGGTTCACTAAGGAAAGGAGTACAATACCACTCAAAATGTTTTGTCAACCGTTGGTGTCATTCTGTTTTATTAACCCATCAATGTGGAGTCACAAGCAACGCCCGCATAAATAAAATACTTCTTCTCTGCGGAGTGACGAGCATCGGCCGCATGATTCCTTTACCGAAACTAGTTCTTATTTTTCGGGAATGTTTCACTAACTAAATGATTAAATAATATAATTTTGTAGAGGAAATAATATGATTTTATTTGATATATGAAATTAATAATATAAATTATTTTCAAATTGTATAATTTATTGTTAAATGTGGCTAAGTTTGAAGTGCTGATTGAGCATGTTCTATATCCGGCGCATGTTATATCCAGCGCATGTGATTTATTATCATTCTTTGTAAAATATACAATGACAACACAGTTTGTGAACTGCAATCTTATAGAGGAGATCTCAAGCTTTCAATTAACATACAATTAATATTTTATGTATTTTTTGTTCATGTAGTTCCTTATTGTTTTTTTGGACTGCGTTAGAGACTGTTAGTCCGCGTTTCTCTGTTTTCTTTTTGAAAACCATGAAACTACTTAAAACTTTGTTTATATGGCTAGGTTGGTGAAGGTTTGTTCTTTCAAATGAAATGTGCGATACTTACATGGCACCAAATTTGTGAAAGAAATTCTAACTTGCTCTGTTCAATCCTGTTACACTAGCACTAGGGTGGCAGTGTTTCGCCATGGCCCCTACAAATAAACATAGTGAAAATATTACAAAATGCTTAGACGAGGAACTGGAAAACAAACATAAAATATATTGTATTCACGTAGACTTTCACGGCCGGAGTTGCTATGATGATCTTGATGATCATCATAAAATATATTGTAGATTATGATATAAATATAGGATCCTTGGATTTAACAGACTAATTTTGTTACATGTATATTTGTTGGAATGGAAGAAAATAAAAATTAGTACGTGAAAATATTTTCCGTCTTCTAAACATTGCTAATTGAACAGCATGATTATCTGTAGGAAGAATTCACCACAAAATATTTTTCGCATTAACCTTGATGAAGCGTAACTTGTGCAACATAGGGGTGGGGTAGAAAGAAAGGTTCCCGGATGTCATTCAACAGTACCGAGATTAGTTACAAGGCATTTTCTGGGAGGAATTCCACCGAGAAGTAATAAAGCCCTCCCTAACAAAATATGTGTTGTGTGTTATAAAAAAATAAACAGAAAGATACAGTATTTAGATGCTCTGACTATGAAGGGTGGGGGGGTGCTTCAAATCAATTTCAACTAACTTAATTTCTAAGGTATGGTATTATAAATTTAAATTTATTGTTGTAGTTTACAATTATTATAGCTAGCCTCACGTTTAGCTGAATACATTTTAAAATTTCTATTTGGATATTTTAAATATCAAACAAGATAAACGTTTTACAAAACTTTGTTTTCTAACTTACAAATTTAAATGCCATCCCAAGAAATCCTCCCTGAGCTGAGAACCGTCAGGGGATTTAAATCCCCCCACGCTGATGGGTTAAGGCCCCAAGATAGTGCATGAGATACACTACAGTGTGATACCGCTTGCTAAATATTTCACAATAAAAGCCGGCGGATATTGTTCTGGCATTCGCCACCAAAAGTCCGTCTATCGGAATACAACATCGTCTAGCATGACACGACGCTAAATATTATGGTCCACTGCCTAGTGATGACGATCTTTACACCATTCCAGGCACGCTTAATATTCACGAATTAATATTTGGCTTCTCTGCAGCTGTCTGGCCATGAAATCCTAATTTTCTCATCTTATGACGAACATTAATGGCCCTAACTTCACTGCTGGTATTGCGGTTGAATTCATGGGTAATTTAATTCAGCCTAGAACCGACTGTGTTAAGACATCACCGTCTTCAATAATCGAAAATTCTTTTTGGACATACTATGGTATGTTATTGTGGCGATACCTTCTCGTCTCCACTTTATGATAATATTCGTAGTATTTGATTTTGGGATCTTCATAAGGGCTGAAATCTCTCTGATTAAACTTACTGCTTAGATGGGCACTTGTTATGATCATACCGTGTTCAAAATCACTGAGCTCTACATATTTAAAAATGTTATAATTTTTAACACTGAAGAGTACACATCACCCAAACGAATATGATATTTGTCAACTGAACATGGCAGTGCTATTTAGAGGCGTTCCTATGTTTTTGATTATTTATTGTATATAGGAGTAGCAGATTTATATTTACTGTTTCGTGACGCAAATAATGCGTGTATGGTCACTCCTACCATTGAATTTATGTGCCGCTTAATTAAGATCTAATATATCTTCATTTCGATTACAAAGTTTGGTACATTTCCTTGTAGGGGTTCATCCATAAGTCATAAAAATCACATGTATTATATGTATTATCTCTTCATAATTTTCGTAACGATCTGGCAGAAGTGTTGGAAATCAGCTCATTTCTGCCTTTCGACTCAATCATTGATAGGCCTAATCTAATTTCATCTGTTCATCTTGATGATATTGTTCGTTAATTGTGTGTTTAGGCAATCCTCCTTCTAGAGGCCGGATTTTTATGTAATATCAAATTGAGAAATATGTACATACACATGTAGCAAAGTAGAGTAAAATATGAAATCAAATATGTAATATCAAATAAATATGCAATTAAGAATTATACTTGAATATTAGCTTATTTTACTCATAAGTGATCCTCCGTGTAATATGTTTTGTTCTTCTCGCTACAAAGTACTCTAGATTAGTTATATGTGAGATTGTTAACCATAGTTTGATATTTTAACCACTGCACAAACTTCACTTTTCAGTCTTATTGTCTTCTAAATATTTGAATTGTTGAGTCTAATACACGCAAGCCCCCAATTATCCTGCACAACATATTTAAATTTATATACAGAAAAAGATATAGAAACATTTCCTTATAAACTATTGAAGAAATTAAGAAAAAGTAGCACAAATTGTTTATTTCATTGCGCAATGCACTCTGAGATACTTTTCCATATTTTCCGGAATAAATGATAGACGGCTGTCATATAAAATTTTCTTGTGTGAAGAAAGCGATCGTTCTACATGGCATGGCTATACTTCAATATGGAAATTTTGCCTGGAGTTATGCTCATCCGAGATGGTACATCTTCACCTTTGAGTATCTTGTATGTACTGAGGAAAGTATGATTTGCCAGGTTTTCTATCAATTATTGTCTGGAACTTTCGAGAATCGTTGATTCCAACTTCTCATTTTAAGTATATAGTTTTTGTTTAACATTATCCATAATATCCATGGATTCATGCAAAGAAAGTCCTGAAGATTCCAATTTTCTAATGTTCTCTGGAAGCCAACCAAAATTGCCTGTAATGTATGAAATTGACCACTCCATTTTAGGTTCCCTGACAGCAGCTCGAGCTTCACGTACTGAAAGAGCAGACTGGCGAGAACCTTTCAATTACAGGCGTTTACGGAATCAAAATGTTCAGTATGGTAGTTCACGGCTTGTATCCTCGTACCCCACCTTGTAAGCACTGGCTCTGGAGGCAGAGGCACATGTGGCAATTGCGGTTTGTAACACTGAACTCTTTGAGCAGCTTTCACAAAATTATTTTTGTATATGAAACAAGTTTATAAACTGTCTCTGAGTGTGATGCCTAGATAGTTTATTTCGTTTTTTGTAATGTACTCTTTGGTTGTCTATGTACGCTGGGTGCCTATCCATCAGTCGTGATCTTTTGTTTTTCTTACGAAGGAATATAGTAACATTGCTTGAGTATTGTCCGTGTTTATGGAATTCTTCAGTTCTTTATCCAAGTGATGTACAGCCTTTGAAAGAATTGATGGCGCACAGATAGTTTTTAAATGACAGAAGGAAGCCACTTCGCATAATCAGAGTTCAGCTCCATGGTTTCATAAGTGCACACTATTTTAGAAACGTTGTTTTGTTGTGTGTCGTACAAAGGAAAATAATTTCGCGTCAGTAAGTAGTGCGATCAATTAGAGAGAAAGAGAAAGAGAAAAAAAATGGCCGCATGATCGAACAGGCGACCTCATGCATAAGAAACAGACGTTCTCTACACTAGGCCACAACTCTCGTACTAGGAACAGTTTATGTGAAGCAATGCAATACTCCAGGACTTATTTGTATATTGAAATTAGATTCTAACTTCATTTAGTTTAAATTAATCAGACGCGTTTTGCAATAGTTGTGGAAATAAACCAACGTGTTATGTAAACGAAGTAATGATAATGTTACAATCTATTTCATTCTATATATGACTTGTTTTCTTTATTTAATCCATGTTTAATTGTCACACTGTTGACCTGGGACGTGGGCATTTATGTATGGTAGGAGAGATCTGAGGCAGCGTGTTAACGCTCTTATTGAAAATGGTTTTTCAGCTTAGGAGGCAGGACGAAGGTTCCATGTCCCACTGAGGACAGCGTAGATGTGGGCTCATAAATTTAAAATTATGGGGAGTTTCAAAAAAAGTATTCTATAGGGCGCCTGCGTTGTTCGACAATGGAAGAGGACAAAGCCGTACACAGAGTTCACGAAGAGAACCCGTTCCGCTCTGCGAACCAGATGAGGGCTGCGGCCAACTTCCCATGCACTTGACGGACATGCTGGACCCATCCGCCACCCCTGGGGATACCTCGAGATGACTCCCATACTACCCAGACCAACTGCCTTGTTCTCCCTAGTCTACTGAAAAACCACTTTGGAACCTCATTGACTTAAAACCAACACCCCTGGAGAAGGTGTTGGAGTTTTCATGCGGGTAGAATGGTTTGTGCTAGGTAGTACGTCACGTCGCTCCCCCAAACGACCCCACAGTTTGTTCACGAGCTCCATGAGCCTGGCCGGGAGGACTGCTTTGCTTGGGAGCATCGCAGATCCACCGACAATCCCCTGATCTACCTCCAGGGACGCATCCTGCAGCCGTTGTGAGACCGGCTAGGCTACAAGCCATCGCAGTGTGAGACTATAGTACATCCAGGTGCTCATTTCCTGGCGACCCCACAGTTGGTCCACAATCCCGTAGGCTTAGCCGGGAGTGGGTGCAGGTTCTCCCATCTTGGCTCGTCCGGGCCGTGACTTGGTCTCCCATGGACTTGTCCTGCCGCCGTTATGGGCCAGCTTGGAGCTCGCAAGATCCTGCAGGTAAGCATATAGTACGACAGGGCGCTCATCTTCTGTCGAACCCATTAGTGGTTCACGAGTACATCGGTATTAGCCGGGAGGACTGACTGGCAGATCCACCGACCTTTCCCACTGTGCACTACCTACGAACGTGTTCTGTCGCTGAAGTGGGTCCAGCCTGGGCATTAGTTCGTCAGGTCGCTCAACTTCTGACGTCCTCACAGATTGTTCTCGGATCAGATAGTTCGGCCCGAAATAGGCGCAAATCCCCACCAACCAAAGACAGCACATCCTCCGACGCCGATTGATCTGGTCTGTAATTCCTTGGCTAATTCTCCGTGATATTTTCCAGACCATCCCGTTCGCAAGACTAGGACTTGTCGTACCGCTGTTGTGAGACCAGCGCACTGAGCAATGTAGGCATCCAGGGTGCTCATCGCCGTTGGCGTCCCCACAGTTCGTGCTCGGGTCGACGCAGCGCATCGTAATACTACGCCGAGGCACTTGGGGTACCCCATGACATAGCCGTGTAGTTCCCCTGCATCTAACCGGGTATTTTCCTCGACCACCCACGGATTCCACCCGAGGCGCAACTCCTGGTGTGGTGCGAGAATATTGAGCACAGGGCGCTCGTCTCGTGCCGACCCCCACTTATGGTCCACGAGTCGCTTGGGCTTAGACGGGAGGATTGACAACCAGATCCATCTTTTTCCCCTCTACGCCACCGAGGGTACGCGTTGTGTTGCCGAAGTGGTCCAGCATGAGCTAATCTTACATCAGTTTGCTCAACTCTTGATGACCTCACAAATGGCCGCGGGTCCGACTGGGTATAGCCGGTAGGGCTCCTAGCAGGTCCACTGACCGTTACCCTATCCGCCACCTGGGGACGCGCCTTGTTTCTGTTGTGAGCTTAGCGTGGAATCCGGCAAGCGGACCCCCAGGGGCACATGTCGGACATCTGGACCCATACCTCCACCCCTTGGTATACCTCGGTCAGAGACCATATTGTCCTCCCCGCGTCCACGTTCAAGGTTCTCGGCAAATAAAACCAACACCTCAGGGAGAAGGTGTTGGAGTCCCAACTTCAGGGAAATTTCTGAGCTACATAGTACGTCAGGTCGCTCATTCCTGACGATCCCACAGTTGGTCCACGGGCTCCTCGAGCCTCGCCGGGAGGACTGCTGTCGCAGAACCTCCGGCCATTCCCCTGTTCTACCTACAGAGACACATCCTGCAGCCGTTGTGAGACCGGCTGGGGCTTGAATCCTCAAGCGTGTGGGAGGAATAATTAAGGGTTCCTTCTTTTATTTGGATTTATAGGTTAATAAGGGATGTTTGGGCGCCAGGAGTATCAAAGGAATTCTCCATGTGTGAGAATTTGAGTTTGCTCGGATTTGAAGATAGGTAGAGCTGAGGTTCTATCTACAGCGATGACAAGGAGTTGGCCGGCGCAAGACTACACTAGATGAATTTTAATAAATCTGCTTTATTAATCGAAGTGGACACTGGTTACACGTATAATTGAAATCACTTATTACTGGACAAGGCATTGACCACAGGAGCACGTTTAGAGTTCAGACTAGAATCTCTGAGTCTATCACGGCCGAAAAATTTCTAAGTATGAAATTCACGAAGTTACGTTTGAACTAATTTTGCTGATTGATGGTCATTCTACCGATTAAGAACTATTTCGAAGAGTAGCGGAGAACGCCCGCCTCGGTGAGTTACGCAGAACTAACTTAAAATCGTTTAGTTAGATATAAGGAAAACTTCGTTTACCCTCTCCGTGTAATCGTGTCGTCATGAGGTCATTACCTTGTCGTGATATACCCCTTTACTACATTGGCTGACAACGATTCCTCAGGTCTCAGGAAGGGATCTCCATCTTTTGATTGGAGAAGAATCCACCAAGTTTTCTGCGCTGATTCTAAAATACATTTTATCAGAAGTTCGAACTCAGGGAATTCCTTTCTAAGTTTGTTGTATAATTTTGTTTAGGTTAGTGGCCTTTTCCTTCTTGTTTGCTAGCTTGGCGTTCTAACAGCTTGTCTAGTTTGTTTAATTCACGCTGTAGTTTCCAAATCCTATATCAATTCCTTGTTCTTAACCTGCCAGCGAAGCTCGGTTTAAGATCTTAGATTGCTGGTCTACAAAGAAAAGTCTGGTAATCCACCAGGACAATGCATTTCCTCAATTTTTAACCCTTTTGTCACCGCTTCAAGTACCTGTCACTTGACAATAGCGGTACGATGTACTTGCTAAATGGTTTCCGTAATAACTAACTGATCGTTTATTCGGGATTCAATCAACTTCTTTCATTTAATTTATTTTTACTTCATTATATATAAATCGAATTTCTCGTGTTCCAAACCCTCTGGCGGCACTATGGCACTGGGGTCGACTCAGCCTCTAACGGAAATGAGTACCAGACGCTTGTTCTGGGGTAAAGGCGGCCGTCACGCAGGGCTGACATCCCGGCTGACATAAAGTGCCGATTGTCTAGAAAAAGTGGGAGCCTTAACCTCCAACTACCCCAAGGACCTCCGGGCCTGTTGTGGGATCACTTAAACTCATTTATACATATCGTATATCTCCGACTATTCTACCTGTAGTGATTTAACGTATGTATGATAATACTCGTCCTGATTAAGTAATTATTTTGATTTCGTAATTTAGGAATGGCCGAGTGAAAGATTATGCTTCCCACAGTGTGAGTCTCTAGCACATTCAGGTGCTCATCACCTGGTGACCCCATAGTTTGTCCAAGAGCCCATAGGCTTAGCCGGAACCAGCACAGTAGCTCCCCTCTGCACTGGTCCGAGCCGTGCCCTGGTCTGCCCCCAGGGACGTATCCTGTTGCAGTTGTTGGCCAGCATGGAGCTCGCAAGCACCAACGGGTGAGCAATAGTACGACAGGGCGCTCAACTCATGCCGACTCCACTAATGGTTCACGAGTCCCTTGGACTTAGCCGGGAGGACTGTCTAGCAGATCCACTGACCTTACTCCCAGTGCACCATCTGGGGACGTGTTTTGTTGCTGAACTGGGTCCAGCCTGAGGATTAGTACCTCAGGATTGCTCAACTCCTGACGACCTCCTTGGGTCACTTGGTCACGTAGTCGGCGCTAATCCCACACCCAAAAGACCGCGCTTTCTCCTCTTCCGAGCTTATAGACCTGGTGGTAATTCCCAAAGCCTTACGCCTACTATTGTCCCAACCAGCCCGTTCGCACTAGCCCTAGTCGTGCCGCTGCTCTGAGTCCAGCCCACTGAGTAATGTAGGCATCCCGGGAATTTCTACATCTAGCGAATTTGAATCCCATGCTCTTAATTAGATGCCACAATGTAACTCGTTTTCCTTTAAAGTTAATTTTTTTCTTTCAGAGACGACAGCAGTTTATTTAATGTTGGAATTTCTTTATGCACTTCGTAATATTCTAAAAATGTCCGTCTAACAACACACATTTCAAACTCATCAAACTGAATTTTTTTCTTGCTTGGTCGCCGCTTACCCGGAGTTGAAATTTTCTCTCCAGACTGTTCTGCTTTCTGGCACTCACTAGCAATTTGGTGAACAGTTCTTACACTTTTACCAACGACACGGGCAGTTCTTTCGGTGGATTTCTGCAGTCGTAAAATAAGTCCACGCTTCCTTTCTTCTTTACAAAATGTCAAAACTTTGTAAATGAACTTTCTGCCTTGTGAATTAATCACTTTTCTTGGAGACGTTTTAGGAGTCTCCATACTTTACAATATAGGCCTAAACGCAACTCTAATAATACAAATTGTTGTACCGACACGAAATCACTGTTCAAGAGCGAACGATATGGTTACAACTGATTTTAAAAGGCAACTCTGATTCTTTTCCCACTGTACACTGCCGTATGTGACGTCACGTGTATCAACAAACAGTGCTTCGCCATGTGTCCGCCTGCAGAGAATATTTGAACGACTAATACCTCAAATTCCGTAGAAGAAGAATGGAATAACATCTGTAACATATTACGAAAAGCAGCTCTAGAAAGTTTAGGGACAAAACTAGAATGGCACAGGAAAAGAGGTCTCAGAAAATGGGATGATGATATAGCAAAAATTATTGCTGAAAAAAGACAAGCATTTAAACAATATATAACAACTGGGTTGTTGAATGACAAAATTAATTATCATCATAAAAGAGCTATTGCAAAACGAGAAATCAGAAGAAGACACAGAGAAAATTGGGACACTTTCGTCTCTAATCTAGAGAGAGATCTCATCTAACTTAACCCAAAAACTTACAAAGTTTTAAATAATCTTAGCCAAGAGTGGAAAGAGAGTGTAAAATTAAATTTGATTGATAAAACAACTTGGGTTACAAATTTTCAAAATTTATGGTTCATCTCCCAGACTAATTTTGATTTACCCATATCTCAGATCGACGAATTTCTATATATCACTGAAACAGAACTTGACACAGCTTTAGAGTCCTGTAAAAATAATAAAGCACCTGGTGAGGATGGACTTCATATAGAATTGTTTAAATATTCTGACAAAATTCTTGAACAAAAATTTCTGCTCTTACTAAACAAACTAATCTTGGGAGAAGACCTACCTTCATCTTGGCAGAAAGCCATTATCATACCAATTTTTAAAAAGGTAACCTCATAGATTGTAATAATTATCGAGGCATTAGCCTTCTCAACAGTGGATATAAAGTTTTTACAAAAATTCTAGCATCTAAATTACAAAAAAACATTATGAAAACTTATTAGTGGAAGAACAAACTGGTTTTCGTAAGAGAAGATCCTATGCCGATGGTTATTTCACCTTAAAACTTCTTATCGAAAAGCACAAAGAATTCAATAAAGAACTACATATAGCGTTTATAGATTTTATGAAAGCATTTGATCGAGTTGACAGACAAAAACTTTTAGATATCTTAACTGATGATGGAACACCAAATCAACTGATCCAAACAATTTTTAATCTGTATAAAAATAACATCATAGCAGTACAAATAGGAACAGAATTGTCAGATTGGAAACTATAAATTGCGGAATTAGACAAGGATGCCCTCTATCACCACTTCTATTTAATGTATATATTAATGCTGTCATCAGACACTGTAGATTGACAGTTCATGGTAATATTCCTCTCTCAAGACACACAATTTTAGACACACTCTTATATGCAGATGATCAGGCTCTTTTCGGCAATAATAAAGATGAATTATAATATTCCACTCATCATCTTAATATAATAGCCCAACGATTTAACCTGGAAATATCAACAACTAAATCTAAAGTTATGACCTTTCAAGGGAAATTCCCAGTAAAAAGTAAAATTTGTATTCAGAATTCAATATTAGAGCAAGTAAATTCATTTAAATGCTTAGGATATAATCTAACTTATAATGAGGAATGTGATATATCCTTTAAAACACAAAACTATAATAAAGCTTTAAGAATTATCAACCAAGTTTTTAAACCATCAAAAGTGCAGAGACACACAAGAATGAAAATTTATAACATTTCTTGCTAGACCCATAATCTGTTATGGCAGTGAAGCTTGGACCATCAGAACTCAGGATGATCGTCATATTACAGCCACGGAGATGAAATTTCTGCGACGAACTGCAGGTTATAGCCTTCTAGACCACCAAAGAAATTCAACAATAGCCAGAGAGTTAAACATCGTACCTATATCTGAATACCTCCAAGAATATAGAAACAATTGACTAGCCCATATTCAGCGCATGGATCGTCACAGAATACCAAAACAAATTCTTTACTACATTCCTCGAGGTTACGGGAGACCGTAACGGGCCACTGGGCCTAATACTTGAAAGGACGATGACGATGATGATGATGATATTTTATGTTTTACGGTAATTAAATTTGTTCTTCTTATTCAGTTTAGTTACTTTATATTTTAATGTTTCGTAGTTCACTGTGAGGTAAGGGTGATGATTAAAATTCTGAAGGGGTGTCCGTCAGACTCGGAACTAACACGCCCGCTTAGCATCTAAATGAAGGTAAGTTATAGTACAATCCTTCATGATATAATGTGCTGAGTATGAAATACCTACTGCTTTCATTCACTTCGTCTGTGTAGTGTATACACTCTTTGTTGTGCTTCACAAGGTGCTTGGGATTTAGCCAAGTCTTAGTCCACAGCACAAAGAACAGCTACCCGAACACTAACACCAGCAGATAAAACATAATACTTCACTGCCTAACCTATAGCGATGCACTAGATTTAACAAAAAACGCAGGGCCTGGGAACTTGCTGGCTTTTGCCTCCTAAGCTGCTATCGGTGTGTATACGACGCACTAATATCTTACTGGTAACATTTTACTCTGATTTAAAAATACTAATGTTTTTGGCCAATGGCCGTGGACCACAACTTATTGAAATTTTTATAGCACTGACGTACACTTCCCCCAAAAAAGAATGGATCAAATCTTGCCCGTGTACATGTCTAAGATTCATAGCGCGATTCAAAAGAGAACATTGTCTCCCTCTGTTTCGAAAAACACGATGCAGCTGTGACACCAAGAGAGCAACGGCTGCCAATTCTGCATCGTGTCCCCGTTGCACACACGGTTCAGTCATGGTACAATACGTTATCAAGGGGGAGTGCGTCGCGTTCGATAGTAGCTAGCACCAATATTTTTTTAAAGTATTAATGTATGTTTATTTTAAATTTTCATAGTTCCTGGACTATCTAATTTAATAAATGAAGAGGGGAATAATTTATACCCAACTCCCGAGGGTAGGCTGAACCTGGCCTCAAAAAAGCGAACCATATATGGAAGTTAAAGTTCTACTTCCTCACATTGAAAAGAAGCAAAAAATAAAAAGAAGAGACGAGTGAACTTAATATCTTGTACACGGGCCATCAGCCAGCTACAAGTCGATTCGGCATGGATCTGACGATGTCGTGGAATAATTCTCGATGAGGATTGTCCTCATCTTCCCGGGCGAAACCTTCCCGGGTATCGAGAACTTGATTCCACAAATCGTCTTTATTCCGAGAGGGTTGGCGAGCATACTTCTTAATCCTCTCTTGTTTCCATTTCCCCATGCATGTTCGATGACATTAAAATGAGGTGATTTCGGAGGCCAATGAATTATTTGGATCTCGGGCCTCTTCCGAAACCATCTTTGAATTCTTCTGGCATAGTGCACGGGATGGTTGTCCTGCTGGAACAATAATGTTCCATTGGGAAAACGTTCTTGAACGGAAGGAAGGAATACATTTTCCAGAATATTTTCAAACATCTCCGCATCGAACCAGCCATCAATGCGTTCTATAACGCCAGCCCCATCGTAGGACATCCACCCACACAACGATATGCTAAAGCGCCCCGACCTTGCATGTCGATGCACAACGCGTTCATCATGTCGATTGCCATCCTCACGCTAGACATGGCGTGGACCATCGTAATCACCCGAGATGGTTGTTTCGTGGAAATCCATTCGACTGATTGCGAAGGAAAGACGGTTGCAGGCATGTTATTCCCTTAAACATTCCTTTTGCGCAGCCCTCCGGTTTCTAATCCCACGGATACTGAGTCGGTTGATTACAGTTTGATCACAACCGGAGAAGTCTGATGTTTATCGTAATTCGTTGGCAGTTTGAAAGGGGTCCTGTCGAACTGCCTCGAATAAGGCAGCATCCTCTTCCGCTGAAGAAATCCGTGGACGCCCAGGAATAGGGCGATTTGCGACCTCCCCTAAATTTTGAAACCGATGAGCCCACCTAATGGTCGTGCTCCGTGGCACAGTGATCAAACGGGCAGCGGCCCTAGCTCCATATCCAGCGTCAACTAGAGCTATAACTCGCTGTCTCAGATCATGCCTGTTCGCCATGCTTATCAAGAATGAGTGACAACATGGGTTGTTATGCGTAGACAATGACTGTTCAATATGAAATAAAAATGCACCTCTAACCCCATAATAGTGAATATCACAATCCCAAATTGAATTAATAAATAACGGGATAACACAAGATCGTCATTGTGCCCAAATATTCTAAACTAATCAAATTAAGTTCAATTACATAATACAAACAAACCACTAAGTATGACACCGTTTCATATATATACATTTTAGGTTAGAAAAGATAACGGCAGATTAGCTCTGCGGTGCCGCATCGGGCAACAGAATTGAATATTGAAAGTTCGAATCCAGCTGAAGAGTTCATATTTGTTTTATTTATATCAGGTTGCATTCTATTTATGGTTGCTAGTATTTCCTAAACTCTTTAACTATATATATATATATATATATATATATATATATACACTAGTGTCCAAAATTAAAGCAACAAACTGTTATTTCCCTTTCCTATGTCTAATTCAGTATATATTCATATAAAACGTAAACATATGTCGGTACAGTCCTGTTCTGAACTGCAGATGACATTCCGGCCATCTTACGACCATGCAGCAATGACGTCAGTGCTCCTATCAAACAGGGCACTGCAATATATGTTTATTGCTAAGTCCAACATCAATGTTTGCTGTGTAAGCATTTATTACAGGTAGAGTAAAGTAGAGAGAAGCCGCCTAGAAGAATCTCTTCGTTGAAAGGACATAGGAAGAATGGAAGCAGGACAGAGTCAAGCTGATGTGGCCAGATGGCTTAATGTGAATCGTTCTGTTTTTTCTCGGATGTGGCAACGGTTTTTAGTGTCCGAAAATGAGTCCCGAATACCAGGACAAGGACGACCAAGGGTGACTACGGAATGAGAGGATCGTTATTTGGCTCTAAGGGCAAGACGGTACCGCCGTAGTACTGCACGACAACTGGCATCTGACCTCACAACATCCTCTGGAACAATTGTATCGAAGCAAGCAGTGTACAGATTGCTTCGGCACAGGCCTTTATTGTCGGAGACTTGCTGTGTGTGTACCCCTGACGCGTATTCAGAGAAGAGGCCGTCTAGAGTGGAGTCATCAACATGCCAACTGGACTGTCGAACAGTGTGCCAGTGTTCTCTTCACAGACGAGTCCAGATTTAGTCTTGAAAATTATATTCGACGAATTCGCATCTGGAGTGAACCTGGAACACGATTTCGAGACTCAAAAATTGTGGAAAGAGACCAATTTGGAGGTGGCTCAATAATGGTGTGGGCAGGAATTCTGTTGACTATTCGAACACCTCTTCATGAAATTGCACGGGTATGTCGGCAAGGTTTAACTGCTGTCAGGTATCTTGACGAGATCTTGGCACCTCAATTGCGGTTGATTCGCGGTGCTGTGGGCCCAAACGTCTTACTGATGGATGATAATGCTTATCCTCATAGAGCACAGATGGTTGATGGGTTCCTGGAAACTGAAGATATTGCACACATAAATTGTCCTGCTCGCTCTCCCGATTTGAATCCTATAGAGCATGTCTGGGATGCACTAGGGAGACGAGTTGCTTCACGTGAACATCCACCAACCACTCACCAGGCCTTGTGAGTTGCGCTGCAGGAAGAATGGGCGTTATTCCCTCAAAATGAGATTGGTGACATTCGCAGCATGCCACGCCGTTGTGAAGCCTGAATTGCTGCCAGAGGTAGTCACACCCAATACTGAACACACTAACCGGGATGTGTTTGATATTCACTAATTTTGGAAAAAAGGGACATTTTGTTTTACTGGTATGCACGAAATTTGCATTTGTTTACTTTCTTTATTCTTCTGGTTGCTTATACTTTTGTATCACTTGGTTATACTATTTTCTGGCAAAATAAACCCACTAAGGTGAAATTTCAATTTGGTGCTTTAAATTTTGGACACTATTATGTGTGTGTGTGTGTATATATATATATATATATATATATATATATTACAACAAAATATTATTTAATCTCATTTTTAGTGACTTTCGGAGCCAGTTATCATATTATCAACCCACAAGGGAACAGAATTATGTAAGTCTTGATGCGGTAGGGTGTTTATCATGGCTCGAGCTGTACGCGTATGCTGGGCTCTAAATATTCCACCGACCCATTCTTTTTTGGGGAAGTTTACTTATTCGTAGAGAGCCCAAAGCTGAATGTTTGTGATTTTTTAAGTTGTGCTGACGTGTTAAACGAGGGGCTTTAAAGGGGATTCTAGTCTCAAACTTGCATTTCTCAGTCTATTTCTTACAGTCTGATCAGAAATTACCGCCCCAGTTGCCGTTCGTAAATCATTTTGTAGATTCTGGCTGTAGATGTTCGGCTGCGCAAAGCAGATAGACAACAAATATATCCTGTACTTCTGTAATTTTCTTCTTACGACCTTGCCCGCGCAGCCTCTTTTATCCACGTGTATTTTCATATCGCATCCACAGCCTATGGATGACGGAAGGGCTGACATCAAGAAGCCTAGAGACATGGCGAATGGAACTGCCATCTTCAATCAATGGAACTGCTCGTGCTACTGATGTTTCATTAAGATGTCTCATTCCTCTATATTAGCTTCAGATAACACAAATTAACAATTTGGTACCACGGAATATTGTTCAAACCTTCTTCTTCTTAAACTTAATTTGTAGGATTTTCATCATGTTTATTTCCAAAATCACTCCTCGGAGGAAGACATATTGGATGTGCATTCACTGTCTATCCATCTCTTGGCTGGTCTCCCACTTGTTCTTTTCCCGTCCATTGGCCTATCTTCTTTAGCTCTTTTTGCAAGTCGGTTTTCTTCCATTCTTTTTATATGACCCTTCCAATATACTCGTCTCTCTATAATAAATTAGGTTTTATCTTGAATATGACATTTGTCTCTCATTTCTGTGTTGTGTATTTTATGAAATAATGTTTTCCCCTGAATAGTTCTTAAGATTTACATTTCACATGTGCTTATTATTTGTTTAGTTTTTGTTGTATCAGCCCTAGTTTCTGCTCCATATACGATAACTCGTCGAACTATCGTTTTGTATAAGCGAATTTTGCTTTCTATTGAAATGTTTGTTGCGCCAAGTTAAATATTTCATATACCCTGATATTTGTGCTGCTTTATGAGCTTGTTCCTTTACTTCTTTTATTAAATTTTTAGTGTTTGTTATTAATACACCTAAATAATTAGGTTAGAATACTCAATTAGCACTCACTTTGGTTTCAGCAACTGTTGGAACTTCAGCAACGTATTCAAAGAAAAAAATTAATAAAACCCAGAAGATCTTCAGTCTTGTTTTAAACAATACATCTGACTGTAATCAATTAAACATTTTCAAATATATATAAGAAGAAGACAATTTTGAAACCATTTTTTTTTATTTTTTATTTATTTATTATTCTCAAAGATGAATCTTGCAGCATAGCAACAAATATATTTGATATCTGTGAATATTAGTTTGTATATTTTTTAGTATTACTTTCATACTTCAAATGAGGGTGTTAGATTTTTTTTTTCTCTGGGATAGCAAATTCAATGAAACTGGAATGACATTTCACTCTAAATCTTGTCTCATATCAAGTCACGAGAAGGGTTAACCTAGTTAAGTCAATCATTAGAAGAGGTGAGAAACAATAGGTCACTGTTATCAAAGTTAGCAATGAATACTAACTAAAAAGTTACCAAACGTGAAAATAGTGTTATATAGTTGCGCCAAAGTACTGAGTTTCTATAAAAATGCATATTTTAGATGTTACATAATTGTATAATTGTGAAAGTAATTGTAATATATATAATTTAAATTAATGAATAATGTCAAAACTACTTTCATCGAAATGGTGTTCACAAACAAACAGCTGCGATGTGTGTGAACTGTCATGGAGATTTGGGCGGCAGCTTCAATCCAAAGCTTTCTTCGTACTTTCGCTGTGTGTAAACATTAGGACGTGTGAATCTTGACGCCATAGGATCGTTGCTGTTATCAAAATTGCGGCGGGTGTTGATTTGGAAACCTACATTTTAAACTCGTCTTTCTTGGTAACTACTTTTCGGAGAAACTTAAGATTTCCGCCGTAATTCTTAATTTTTTGCGTTCTTTCTGGAAATTTATGATTTTATTTTTCATACGGAGTCCCATTCGCTGTCACTATAGATTCACACCATTGTGTGCAACATAAGATGTTATAGGCTTCTTAACTTTCCTCTCTGATTGAGAATCGGTATTGCAAAGAGTTAGATATTATCAAAGGTGTGATCGGGTGTAATGGTTTTGAAGAAAGCATTGTTAATAAAATAGTTCGAAAGATTAAATTTAAATAAGCAATCTGTGACATTCAGTTCTGCAGTTGGTAAGACTCCTTTTGTCACTATTCCTTATGCTTCCGTTTTGACTAGAGGTTTAAGTAAACTATTTAAATCATTAGATCTTGAAGTTGTTTACACTAGTTGAAATAGTCTTTTTGGCAATCAGAATGATAAAGAAGAGCAGACCGAAAAATCGAGGATTTATGAAATTAGTTGTCAACATTGTGTTCAAAAAAGATTGGGCAAACGAGAAGGTCGATTTGGACAAGGTTTAAAGAGCATATGGCTCAATTTAGATTCAACATAATTGATAGCCGTAGTGTTACCCAACATACATATTTCCACTATGATCATGTTAGTGTCATAAGTTATCTCAGGCTAGTTAAATCGGTCAGTAAATTGTACATTTCTTAATATTCTAGAAATGTTGATATTAGAGATAGAATTATGAATAACGACAAAAGTCTTATTCCTGTAAGTGCTCCCATCCCTTGGTTGAGGGAAAAAACGGTTGCGATGGTGAAAATAATAAACAAACTATGAACTCAAGTGACATAACGTAAGAATCGGAAGACGTGTTTTCTTTAAGTTAGAGAAGATATTTTGTATTATTATTTTGACTCAGTCTTGATAATGATAGGATTGCGTCGACGGTTTTTAATACTAACGTTTGGTGAATGTGTTGAATTTAATATAGTGTTATATTAACTAAATTAGAGTCAACGGCTTAAGACTTTCGCACATTCGTCGATATCCATTCGTCTTTTGAAAGAGTGCAAATCGCAACTGCAGGTTTGTGGATGACTGAATAAATATGGAATTTGATTTTACATTTTTTTAATATCAGCCTCTATAAGAAAATATTTATTAAAGAATTCGACTAGTTAATACATTGAGTATTTTTTATTTATATTTGTTTTACTTTTGCTTGTTTCAGGTAAGTTGGCTGTATGTGTAAGTTACATAGATACAGGCTGTGAGTATATTAATTTGTTTTATACTGTACTATATTCTTTACAAGTGTTAGTTTGGTAATGCAGGAGTTGTTATAAACACTATTCCAATTGGACGTCTGAAGTTAACATAATCGTCTTCTGTTTACTCAAATTTAGGGATGATTCCATGTGAAGTTTGGTGCTCATTGGCACTGTGATTGATGTAAAAAAAGTAATTGTATTGTAGGCAATTAAAAAAATAATCAAATTATATAGTTACCATCCAAATAAAAGCATTTGTTAGTGCTGCTCGATTAATTCAAGTTGCCAATTTGGATTCCATATAATCCCTATTAAGGTTCTAAACATCCCATAGTTTTTTACTTATATTTAATTTTACTACTGGATTTTGTGAGAAAGGCGGCTCCGTGGTGCAAGTGGTTAGTCGTTCGCCTCTCACCTCTGGGGTCCCGAGATCGAGTTTCGGTCACTCCATGTGGGCTTCGTGGTGGACGAAACGGAGCTCGGGTAGGTTTTTCTCGGGGGTTTCTCCCGTTTCCCCTGCCACAATTTCATTTCACAGTTTCTCCATATTCATCTCAACCATTTCGTTTAATTTTGTTCATCTTCTCCGGTTCGTCAGGCGTGGTCGGCCGGCACCCTTTTCGTTCAAAGACCTCTATAAATATAGGGGCTTCATGTGATCTCACCCCTCGACCCGACCCTGAGTTGGACACGAGTTCAGGATATTTATGTATACTGGATTTTGAAAATTAAGTGTAAATAACTAACAAGAGACAACTCGGGCAATTTTCATTTGATGTTTTGGTCGCATACGTTTGATTTTGATATGATACCGTTGAGAGAGAGAGAGAAAGAGAGAGAGAGAAGAAAGAAGAGAGAAAAATGAGAAGAAAGAGATAGAGAGAAAGAAGAAGAGATATAGATAGAGAGAGAGAGAAAAAAGAGAGAAAGAGAGAGAGATAAATAGAGAAAGAGAGAGAAGAGAAAAAAGAGAGTACAGAGAGAGAGAGAGAAAGAGAGAGAGAGAAAGAGAGAGAGAGAGAGAAAGAAAGAGAAAAAGAGAGAGAGAGAGAGAAAGAGAGGTATATTGGTAGAAAATGGCTTGTAGGCTATTTTCAAGGGTATTTTGGACATAGGCAAAAATCTCTCTCCACATTTTACTTGCGGTAGGTGAAATTTGCATTAACTCAGGAATTTATCGTTTTCCAAATTATCGATAAATTCACGACTCACGAAGGGTCAGTCATTGCAAAATAATGCTATGACCTATTCAGAATGTTAAAAGGAGGTGCTTTCTATATTATGATAAACTTTTGTTGGTACATTTTACGAAAAACTACTGTGATTGGTCATTGACTCCCATTTGGGGCATGAGTTAATTAGTCTGTATAAACATACTGTTTCTTGCTCCAATAAAATCAGCTCCAATTTTCAAATGCAAATTCAGGGTGGGACATAAACACCTGATGAATTTTAAAATAATTTTAACACTGTTTGCTTAGTCAATGATATATTTGTGTAATGTTGAAATATATACAACTTTATGAAGCTTTAGATGACATTGTTCACTGATGTTTATAGTGTTTAATTTAGAAGTTAGTAGAGTTGACAGTAGTGGTTAATATCTGGAAATGTGTTGCGATGGAGTGGTGGCCTATAATAGAATAAATGTAGGCAGTAAAAACAAACTGTTACATCTATTCAGCAGGATTACCAGAGTTGCAATGCTCCCTCTACGAACAAATGTGGTCGCTGTGGGTTTGAAAGCATCGTGAAAAAGGCTCTCTCTGTACAAGATACAAAACTGCATGTGTGTGGCATTTCTCAAAGCCTACTTGATAACTACAAAATTCAGGTTGTTCATGAATTAATATACCCAAATTTAATTTTTCTAATCTTGGTCAACCAGTATTGTAGAATTCTTAATTTTTTTGTGTCAGATGAAAGGTCTATTATCTTGAACCATATCGTAATCAAACTCTATTAAATTTTACATATTTCAGCATGACTCGAATATATCTTGTACCAAGCCCACGATGTTAACATTATTTTTAAAACCATTATATATTTATGCCCCACACCTTATCACATAATTCGTGAAGGGGAAAAAATCGTTATGGAATAGGAAACTTCAGTGGGAAACTTTCACCTGATTGATTTTAAGTACATTGTTAATGTACTAAATGTATATGTCTAAAATACTATTTTCTATTTTTTATAGCTAACCTAACTTTGTAACTTTCAATCTCATTCTTATTATTTTTTCGATTTGAAATATATCATTAATAAAATAAAAATTAGCTTATGGGATTTGTCTGTCTGTCTTTACCCGTACATACCCACAAGTGGGTAAGGATAATCCATTATGGAAGTTGCTTAACAAGCTAATTCAATTACGGCTTATTTCCTACATATGTCAGCGAGTGAAAGTGGTTATCGTCATCCCCTCAAAGAGACGCCTTGTAGAGAGCTAAGGTATTACTACGATGGGAACGGCCGGTTAAATTTCCTCAGAGTCTTTAATTTAGTCATGAGGTTCTTTTACGACCCCAGAAATAATCAGACTTGGGATCAACATTTTAGTCCTTCTCGGAGGACTCGTTCTTTAGATTTCTCCTTCCTAAAAATCTGTCGATTTCGGTCGGGTTTGAACCGGCAATCCTCTGGGTCAGTGGCAAGGAATTTAACTCCTAGATCGCCGATTTCGATTCATGGCGAGTTACATGTTGAAAATTATGAAGAAAGATGGTCGTTGTTTTATAATACTTTATAAATGACATTTTTGTATTGAGTATTAGGTAATGGGACCGAACATGAGACCATCTTTTAAATGGGCCACTGCTTGAATGTTAAGAGATATATTGACTTCATTTTCGCTCGAAGTTATATATTTACCACAGTAACAATTCTCTGTGCATGGGATTAATAATTTCTAAATAAAAAAAATAATACATTAAAAAACCAACTGAATGCGAAATTATAGTAAAAATATGGGTTCCTAATATGAAAACAATTGTCCCTTGGTGTTATTTAGTTCAAAACATTACTTTTTCATGATGTATATTGGACACAATCACGTCATCAGCTCCATAGTCTTCATGGGAGCATTGGAAACATTTAAGTCTCTGTGTCCATATTTCGCAATGTTCGTCCTACGAGTAGAAACATCCACATAACTCCATATCATTATCATCGTCGTCAGAAGTGTCATGCATGCTAAAAATTAGTTCTTCGGAATCTTCAAATTCTTCAAGAACTGACTGCTGACGTCTTTTTACAGCTTCCTTGTCGTTACGACCATTTAGATTTCCTGTTTTCAGGCTGGATTTTTTCATATTGAATAAGTTTTAGGGTTTATTACGAATTTCTTGAATTTTTCAATGATACTATTAATTTGTCCTTGTACGGAATCGATGTTAAGAAGTTGGCATTACTACATGTCTAAGATTTTGGTTTCACAATGCTACTGCCAGGTTGAGGCTCAGTGTGATGTCTATTTTCCACATAATTTACGGTGGAAGGTTGAGGTTCACCTGTAGTGTTTACAGGACTATTTGTTAGCTATTGGGAATCCCGAGGTCGTAATCTCTGAATACATATCTGTTGCATGGAAAAAAGCCAATTTTCTTGGCAAAAATTTACAGATCTCCATGATAGCTGCTCTGTTGTATACGGAATTAAAGAGTCTGGTTGCTTTAAAATTTGTCACAACTTTATTGTGATTTTGATGCAACCAGTCTTCAATTTCCTGATCGTAATATGTCTTAAGGGGATTCATAAAACCCACGTCTTGTGATTACATCTTGTGAGATGAGTAAGGTGGTGAAAAGTTGTTGCTAACGAAGTTGTTCCTGCTCTTTTTAAGATCAGAAATATTTCTGGTGAAAGATTTATGGATTAAGGATTAACAATGTTGGATCGTCTTTCGTTGGTTTAATAACATTTATGAAGTGATTAAACCAGTTTGAGGAAGTATCGGATTGTATCTCTCCAGATGGATGTCACGCTGCAATTGAACCAGCTGGTGCACCGTCCATTAACTATTACATCATATTCTTTCGAGGCCATACCATCAGTGGAGATACTTCCCCAAAAAAAGAATGGATCGGTGGAATATTTACAATCCCAAATAGACGACATTACGCATGCGCGTACAGCTCGATCTATGATACACACCCTACCGCATCAAGACTTACTTAACTCTGTTCTCTTGTGGGTTGATATAACCGGCTCCAAAAGTCACTCAAAACTGAGATGAAATAATATTTTATTGTAAAACATGTATATATCCAATATATAAAAATTAATGTTTTTTTTTTCGTACTTTATGCGCGACCATACCGTTGTTCCCATTGTGATGGGGCTCCTTGCAAAATGTTCAGGAGATTCCCGGGATGAACATAGGCTGCAAGAGAGTTGTGATACTCAAATCCTACACCCTTAAAAATCGCTCTTTGTGGTGGAAAACGTGAAAAAGTAGCTTTATGGACGCTTAAATGGCTTACGCTGCCTAAACCATAACAAATACACAAAATTAATATACACAGAATTGAATATCTCAAAAGCTCTAGAAACAAGTCCGCGACAGCATATGCTTATCTATTACTGATAACTCACAATAACCAGTTTTGTCTTTCATAGATACCAAGAAGATCGAGACAAGTACGTACATTCCTGTGAAAGCATAGCAACACATGGCGAGCATTCTTTTACGGATTACTCACGATAACGAATGTTGTTTCTTAGCTCATTTATGCCAAGAAGATCGAGATGAGTAGATTCCCGGACAACGCTGGGTAATCAGTACGGGGAATCTTAAAATAATGACAATATACATTTATAATTACTTTTATTTTACTTATTCAACTAATCAAAAGAAATATATAGATTTTTGTGTTTCAGCTCATTTATGTCAAGAAGATCCGGATAAATAGATTCCCGAACAACGCCGCGCAATCAGCACGGGGCATCAAAAAAATATAAATTTATAATTACATTTCCTTTTACTTATTCAAGTAAACATAAAAGCACATTAATTTTCATTGTTTTTGGCGTAGCAGCGCACGCCGGGCATTATTTGGTTATAAATAAATAGTTTAGGGAATATTAACAGCCATAAATAAAATGCAACCTGATATGAATAAAAAGAACGAACTCCTCGGCTGGATTCGAACCTTCAATGTTCAATTCTGTAGTTTCATGCGGAACCGCAGAACTAATCTGCCGTTCTCTTTTCTAATCTAAAATGTGTTAATATGAAATGGTGTCATATAGGCCTATGTGGTTTGCTTATATTAAGTAATTGAACTTAATTTGATTGGTTTCGAATATTTGGGCACAATGACGATCTTGTATTATTCTATTATTTATTAATTTAATTTAGGATTGTGATATTCACTCTTATGGGGTTAGAGTTGCATTTTTATTTCATATTAAATAGTCATTGTCTGCGCATAACAACTAATGCTGTCACTCATTCTTCATACGCATGGCTAACAGGCATGATCTGAGACAGCTGGTTATAGCTCTGGTTGACGCTGGATATGGGGCTAAGGCCGCTGCCCGTTTGGTCGCTGTGCAACCGAGCACGCCCATTAGGTGGGCTCATCGATTTCAAAATTTAGGGGAGGTCGTAAATCACCCTATTCCTGGGCGTCCACCGATTTCTTCAGCGGAAGAGGATACTGCCTTATTCGAGGCAGTTCGTCAGGACCCCTTTTGAACTGCCAACGAATTACGATAAACATGTGACTTCTCCGGTTGTAATCAACCGACTCAGGGTCTGTGGGATTAGAAACCGGAGGGCTGCGCAAAAGGAATGTTTAAGGGAACAACATGCCTGCAACCCTCTTTCCTTCGCAACCAGTCGAATGGATTTCGATTGGAGAAGTGTAATTTTCTCCGACGAGAACAACCATCTTGAGTGATTATGATGATCCTCGCCATGTCTAGCATGAGGATGGCCACCGATGTGATGAACGGATTGTGCATCGAGGTGCAAGGTCGGGGCGCTTAAGCGTATCGTCGTGTGGGTTGATGTCCTACGATGGGGCTGGCGTGATAGAACGCATTGATGGCCGGTTCAATGCGGTGATGTATGAACATATTCTGGAAAATGCATTCCTTCCGTCCAAGAACGTTTCCCAATGGAGCATTACTGTTCTAGCAGGACGACCATCCCGTGCACTATGCCGGAAGAATTCAAAAATGGTTTCGGAAGAGACCCCAGATCGAAATAATTCATTGGCCTCTGAAGTCACCTTATTTTAATGTCATCGAACATGCATGGGGAAATTGAAACCGGAGAGGACTAAGAAGAATGCTCGCCAACCCCCTCGAAATAATGACGAGTTGTGGAATCAAGTTCTCTATACGTAGGAAATTCTCGCCCGGGAAGAGTAGGACAATCCTCATCGAGAATTCTTCCGCGACCTTGTCAGATCCATGCCGAATCGACTTCGAGCTGTAGTAGAAGCTGTTGGCCTATGGACAAAATATTAAATTCACTGGTATCTTTTTTTAATTTTTATGTGAGGAAGTAGAACTTTAACTTTCATATATGTTTTGCTTTTTTAAGCCCAGTGTCAGCCTACCCTCAGGAGTTGGGTATAAATTATTTCACTCTTTTTTTTAAAGTAGATAGTCCAGGAACTTTGAAAATTTAAAATAAACATGCATTAATATTTAAAAAAATGGTGCTACCTAGGATGGAACGAGTGTCACCCCATTGATAACGTATTACACCAAGACCCAACCGTATGTGGTACGGGGTACGATGGCAGAATTAGCAGCCGTTGCACTCTTGGTCTCACAGCTACATCGTGTTTTTCGAAACCGAGGGAGACAATGTTCTCTTGTGAATGGCGCTATGAATCTTAGATATGTGCACGAGCAAGAGTTGACCCATTCTTTTTTGGGGAAGTGTAAGTAAATGCCTACCGTGTTCTTACATATTACGAGGAGTTACTAAGCAATCTGTTTCTGCAGATGTCAGTGATCCGACATTTTTATCCTTTAATACTAATGACTTTACTGCTCTTATGCTGGGCGATGGTAATCCACGTTTCATCGACATCGAAAATCAATATGGCCGAGAATTAATAATTTCTATATCTGGCTCATATATATATATATATATATATATATATATATATATAAACTCGGTGACACTCTCAGAATTAGAGTTCTTCATTATGACAAACTAAGTGCTTTTCTGGACTCCTGACAGAAAGCTCTGAATGTCTCTTCAGGAAGCCTCTCAGCCACTTTTTTCCCCAGCTGATTTTTTATCTTCTGAGAAAAGGTGTTAAGGCTATTTCTAATGGCTAATTGGAATGCTACTATTTTTATATGCTTTCTTGTTAGTCCGTAATATCTGGATTTCATCACTATACAAAAATATTGACGAGTCGTATCTTTAGTTTCGTTATGAGAATTAGTTTCCTGCCTAAATTATTTCTTCTGGACTTTCCTCGTCCCTTACGTACATTTCAAAAGTCCGTTTCGGGGCCTCAAAGTACTATGATGCACGTTTGTATCCCATATGTTTGAATCTAACACTGCAAACAGCACCAATATTAATATTCGGATTCCACTTCTTGCGTTTTGTGGTGCCATCCGAAGAGAATAGAAACAAATTGATGATTAAATCCACCTGTTTATATATTTTTTCAATTAAAATACGTAAATATGTGCAAAATTACTTATTGCACTTAATAACCGCTAACATGCCTTGAAGTGAAATGTTCCTAATATGAGACCCTATCCCGTGTTAGGAAATCACTGTGGGTCTCATATTGGGAATCTCTCAATGACTGCTAAAGGTGGGCGATTTCAAGGTTACATTCATAGTAAAAACAAATCTGAACTAATAAAGTAAACTTCATATCATTAGCTTGTAAAAACTAAATAAAAAAAATTTTTCACTTATCTTAATACCTATATTTAGATAAACATTAATCAACTAAAGAACTCAACACACCGGTCCCCCTCCCCCCAACAGCTACAAGAAGAGAACGCTTCTCACAAACACAAGGAATACACTGGTTTCATAAAATGGCAGGTAGAGTTGGTTCCTAGCATTACTTGCAGGTTTCAGTACTTCCTTGCTGACTTTACTAAGGTCTCATATTAGCGACGGGTCTTATGATTGGTTACTTTACCCTAAGATTTGTCCCACTCCGTAGTCGAGTGGTTTAAGGCCTATTGCCTTGGCACAGAGCTACGGGACTTGGGCTGATTCGAGTCCTCAAGGAGGAAGGAATTTCCTCATGGAATTTCGGCCGGTATGGACTGGTGCTCACCCAGCATCGTGAGGAATGTTGGTAACTAAAAATAATTAGCGGCTCAAGGTTAAGAAAACTCATATATAACATCTGGGGGAGCGATACTGACCACATGTCACCCCTACACTGGCTGCATTGTCATCCACATTTGTGATTAGCATGTGGATGTGAGGCCAGCAGCCGGATTGTAAGCCAACAGCCTTCAAGTCCTATCGCGTAATGGAGTATGGAGTATATACAATTTACTTTATTAATATAATTACTCTTCTGATACTGTTAGAACTTTTAATTGCACTATTTGACGTTTTCTCTCTCCCTCCTCCTCTCTCACAGGTATAATTACTTGAAGAGTAGTTTATAATTTAGATTCGTAGAACAGTTTGCGCTGAGGTTTAAGGTTTTTATATTGTGGTTTGAGTACACATTTGCATATACCCATATGGTATGGAATTTCTATTCATTTCCACTGCCCGGCCCTTCCGGATGTCAGTGTGTTATAGCACATTCAACAATTGAATGTAGTCGATTATTACTGGATTTCCAAACATGGGAGGTTATTTCTAATTCACGTGGAATACAACGCACTCATTCTTCCTCCAATTCGTTATGTTTAAGCTTACAAACGAGCGTTTTGTTTCAGGTAATATAGCGTGTAAACGATATAAGTTTCCAAAATATAATACCAAACAGGAGCATACATAAATTAATCGAATATATAAAAATGTTTGTTCGTATTTCATGCGCTGCCATACCGTTCATCCGATTTTAATGGGGCTTTATTCAAAATGTTCAGGATATTCCCGGGATGAACATGGAGTATAAGAGAGTTGTGATATTCAACTCCTACATCATTAAAATCACCCTCCGTAGTGAAGAACGTGAAAAAAACTAGCTTTTTGGACTCTTAACCCTCTTAGTGCCGGGTGCCGAACCAGTAGGCTACTTACGGTCAGCTGTTGGCTGCCAGCGATCCGCTAGACTATTGTCTGTCCAGCCTAAGAAACACACTTTGACATTTAACTTCCGAATGTAATACTCCGCGCAGCACGTGTCCAGCACGCTATCTGTCAGCTGCTTGTTACAAACCGATAAGTTAATGCACAACAATCGTTTTAATTTTTAATGTTTCAGGATGTTTTAACACATACAATGACATGTCGAAAGCGAATTAAATTATAATTGTTAATATTAAACAAATTAATTCAAATTAAACATTTAAATTAAAATAACTACCTACAGTAATAAAATAAAAAAAGACATGCACACTTCCAGAAAATCATCCACCACTTTTATAACAGGTTACGCTTTTCCTTTTTTTGTTGAGCGTTTTGATATTACCAGTTTGTATTAATTTTTTGCGAATACGTACAACACTACTCCGACACACTGCAGTTAATTTAAGTGTCAGCATTACACTCCATAAACTTAACATTCAACACCTTCGTTTTTTTCACCACTCTTTAACAATTTCCCTTTAAAGTGTTTTTTTATAATTTTGATCACACATTTTTATCACCGAGTTAAGTTACTATGAACTCTACGACAGCCGCCATATTTGTATCGGACATTCAACTTACTCTCAAGAATCAATGAGCTTCAAATAAATGCGAATTTTAGTTACTCTTCGATCTTCGAAGAAACATGTAGGTATATAGTTAATATAAATAGCTTTAAATACGTAATTAACTAATTATATTAATCGACTACATTATTTATTTTTTTCGCTTCCGCTATCTGTGCTTTGGGAATGAACGAATCGCATTAACTGCAGCAGTCATGTGCTTCGTGGATTTACCCACCCATTTATTTTCCTCAAGTGTGTTTCTTATGCTGGACAGTGAATAGCATTACTGTAAAATGCCACGAATTATAATTTGAAATTTATGGAATGGGGTGCCAATACATAACACTATAGATTAACGAAAATAACGTCTTCAATTATTGTAAAGTATTGTTAACAAATTTAACTATACATGATATTTGTGGACGCTGAAACATTTTGTAATACTTTTAATTTAAGTAAGTCTTTTTGAAATTAATATTACAACGGTAAAAAAAACACTAACGAATTCCATTAATTCAATTTCGAAATCACATAAAATATCGAACCTACATCGAATACAATTTAGAGAGAGAGAGAGAGAGAGAGAGAGAGAGAGAGAGAGAGACGAAAGAAAGGAAAATATCTATGAGCTAATTAAAGATAGATAGATAGATCATCGGTTGATTAATGTCTTTGACATCGTCCGATTCCTAATAGCCAATTTTGTCGGTCCACCCAATCTCCTGGTTGTAAATGTTTTTCCTTCATATATAAACATATTCCCTGACTCCAGGAGGTTTCAGGTCTTCCTCTGCCTCGTCTTCCCTCAGGCTTCCATTCCAAAACAGATTTTGGTAGTCGATCCTCTTCCATTCGCTGGACATGTCCATACCATCTTAATTGCTGAGTTTTAATATAATCTAAAATAGTGTCTTCAGTCTTCACTTTCTCCCTTATAACTGAGTTCCTAATTTTTTCTCTTCTTGAAATTCTTGCTGCCCTTTGTATAAAATCTATTTCCATTGCCAAAATACACTTATTTGATTTTGTTGTTAATGGCCAGAATTCAGCTCCATAAGTAATGATGCTTTTAACAGTATTGTATGATACATATTCATTTTATATTTATTACTTACATTTTTATCCCACAATATTCCATTGAGGCAAGCAATTGCAAATTTTCTTTTAGTATTTCTATTTCTTATTTCCTCTTGATAACTCCCATTTTTATTTAATTTTATTCCTAAATATGTGATCTCACTACAAGTTTTATTGTTTCTCCAGTCTCCAAAAATAAATTTTGTTCTGGTTCACCAATTGATAAATATGTTGTTTTTTTCAGGTTCAAATTTACTTCCCATTTTCATATTCTTCTATTAATTTTCTAGTCATATGTTCTAAATCTTCATAATATTGTGCAATTAACAATTGATCATCTGCAAAATGTAAGTTGTATAAAGTTTTGTTGTTTGAAATAGGAATTCCCATGCTTGAACATTTTCTCCTCCAATTCTTTAATATTTCATGTACATATATTTTAAACAGAGTCGGTGATGGACAACAACCTTGACGAAAACCTTTATTTATCGTAAAACCATGTGACAATTTACTGCCAATTTTAATTTTAGATATGCAATTGTCATATAGGCTAAATATTGCATAACTTTAATTATTATGGTCTTAATCCCCATACGTCTTAAAGCAGTCCATGGTTTCTCTATAGGGACATTGTATGATTTCTCAAGATCTACAAATAGTAGGTGCAAAGGTTGTCCATATTGCATTTTCTGTTCTGTTACCTGAGTAATGCAAAATAAATTGTCGGTTGTGGAACGACCTGCTCTAAATCCTGACTGTTTCTATAATTCCATATCACTATAGTTTTTTTTTTCAAATAATATTTTAATATACGTCCATAAGTCTACTGATAGTAGGCCTACATGTTACTGTTATACCTCTATAATTTTCACATTGGTCTTTTTTTCCTTTTTTATGGATTGTTGAAATGTATCCTAGTTTCCATTCTTCAGGAACTTTTTCACCATTCATACATTTTGTAAATATTTTTTTCAGTCGTTCAAATAAATAGTTGGATCCATGTTTTAATAGTTCCGCTGGTATTCCTCCTGGACCGCTAGCTCTTTTATTTTTTATGATTGAATATTCATTTTAATATCCTCTATGTCCAATTGTATATGTTCATCCTCATTTATTTCTGGAATATTTTGAACGTTATCTATATTCAATACCCTGTTTTTTGATAGTGATGTTTTAAAATAATTTTCCCATTCAGTCATAAGTATTGTTTGTACATTTGTTTGTCCATTTCTTTTATTTCTGAAATTTTTTAAAATTCTGCAAGATTCAATATTTCGTTTTCCTCCAATACATGTTTGAATTTTTAAACAATTATGTTCCCAGCTCTGTTTTTTAGCTTCCGTATTTGTCTTTCTAACTCTTGCTTGAGCTTCTTTATTGTATTTCTCTTTCAGATCTTTGGTATTCAACCACATTAAATATTTTTCTATTTTGTTTGCTATTTCTTTTGCTAAGTCTTGATTCCAAAAATATTTGAATTTATTTATTTCTCTATTTGCTTCTTCTAAAGCTTATTTTGCTGCCTGATGAATACTTTTTACTATATAGTTGTATTCTTCCTGAGCATTATCAAACGTAGAGATTAGTAACTGATCATCTAACCTTTTCTTATACAGATATGATGTGATCTCATTCTCCAAACTATCCAAGTTGTATAGAGTTGTTGACAAGTCATGGAAACTGTCTTCATTTTTAGTTTTATTTAGCCGGTCATTCTTACTTTGGAATGGAAATATTATTTTTGCGTTCAATAAATAGGGATCACTCCCGCATGATAATCCTCTGTATGCCCTTACATCCTGGGTCTTTAAAATTGAAAGTTTCTTAATTATTACAAAATCTATTATCGATTGTAGATTAAGAGTATCTTGGTGCCAAGTATACTTATGAATATCTCTGTGTTGGTAAAATCCATTTAGGATTTTAAGTGAATATTGATCACAAAATCCTATCAATCTTCTACCATTGTCATTTTTCTCCAATTCTCCATATGGTCCGACTACATCATTATCTATCTCTTTGCCGATTCTGCTGTTAAAATCGCCAGCTAATATAATTCCTCTTTAGGTCCCGATCTCATCCATAATAGAATTTATTGTACTATAAAATGATTCTTTTATTAAATCATTTTCGTCCTAACTAATTCCATATATTCCTAATGGAGAGCATCTTATAACAAATGGAGATATATTAATTTATGTTTTAATTTATTGCTTCCCAGTTTGTGATATATCTCTTATATTTCTTCTTGATAAGTATGGAAACCCCTCTTTTAGCCCTTTCATTCTTTTTAACACCATTGTAAATATGAACATACGATCCTAAAGTTTCTATTCCTTCTCCTTTCTTCTTTGTTTCTGTCAATACGATTATGTCCTGCTTCAAATCCTCCATCTGTTTAAGGACCTCCTCCATTTTATTCCTTATGCCTTGTACGTTCCATGTTCCAATTAGCAGAGTCCGTTTCCGTAGCTTGATTAGTCTTCATTTTAATCTGACCGGCTTATCTCTATTAGGTTCTTTAGCATTGCAATTTTTTTCAGATTGTAGGGAGCTGGCCTACCGCATCAACCCCCCAACCTGGAGGACCAGGGATTTTTTCAGGTGTACATCCTCAGATCAGTTGCTTTCACTACAGCTAAGAGCCTAATCTGCCCTTTAGGGATAATTTGACAGAAAAGATAAGATGAAATGATCCCCTCGGCCCCGAATATCATCGGGGACTAATTATAACAATTCTTATTGTACTCACCTAATCTTACTGGAGAGAAGACTTGTTGCTGAATAACTCAATCTTTATTTTTAGTAACTGTTAATTAACACTAATGCTTTCTTAACAGTGAAATTAACACTAACACTAATGAAGAAAGTGTAAACCTCTCACTAAACTTAGCGTAAGAGAGAAACTTATATTACAATGGGTTTTGAAGCTTTAATAGTACATTTTGCATTAATAATATATAACCTATTTTTTACACTTATGTAGTGTTGCACATTTTGTATGTAACCCTTTTGCACACATAACGCACACAGTTCTGGATCTCTTCCGTTGCTGTGGGGATGTACATACAACGCACTGTCTTTCTAATTTCCTAGGCAGTAACAACACCACATACAGGACTGTTTATTATATCACTGTTAGTAGTAACATTTATTTCTTCTCAAACCATTCTGCACTTAATGATCCTATGATGGATGAATAAAAGAAAAGACTTGTCATTTTCTTTCCGGTACTATTTTCCGGCCGCGGTGGACTAGTGGTTATGCTACTTGCCTCTGGTCCCGAGGGTCGCGGGTTCAAATCCGGCCGGGTCGATGGATTTTTTAGGACGGAAAAATCCAAGGAGCAAATCCTCCGGGAGGGACTTTAAGCAGTGGGTCCCGAGTCTGAAGATTTTCAGGCTCGTAAAAAATCCTTAAGCCTGAATGAAAAGGACTCTAAGCAAAATTTACCGAATTTCCCGTTCATTACTACCTTGGTTTCCTAGATGCCAGTATGAGGCGGAACGCTGACCACGGACCACTCAAAATGACATCTATTCGAAAACAAATGTAACTAAATTAGTATGGTTCAAATCCTTCCCTGTAGGGGGGAGAACGCCTAAATCTCTGTAAAGGGAAAACATAGGCTTACAATACAAATACTATACTATTTTCCAAATATAACTGGTAAGGATTTAACATCATTCTAGATATTACATTGAATGCAACTTTCCCCCCCCCCAAATCTGCGCTCATCTGAATAAAAATACACCATCATATCATTAGCATCAATGCCCCCCCCCCCATAAATATAAATATAAAATTATGTCAGGCTTTTTCTTAGGTCCATTTTTGTTCCTGGCAATTGAAATTACTTCAGATTTGGTTGTAGTATTATGAGTACTTGGAAGTACTACTTGATTATTTTGAGACTTTTTTGTTTAGATCCTATCAATAATAAAGATCCATTTCTAAAACATTTTTTGGCACAAATTTAAATGTTTCTTTTTAAGAATATCGGGAGTCATTTTCTGTTCCTTCGTATGGTGCCTATAATGTACGTATCCTAAGAATATAGATGTTCTGCAAGTGGAATCGAAGTAAAAAAAGTTATCCGTATACACATGGCAACCCTTCATAACGTAATTTCCAAGCGAAAGTAAATACATCACAACAGTGTAAGCTGGTTCATTTTTCTTTATAGCTTCTTTATCTTCAGTAGATTTTGCTCCTTTGTAAGTATGAAAACCTAAAAAAAATATTTGCTTATGACATCACATACCATGCAAAATTTAATTCCCCATTTATGACGATGTTTATTGGGCAGATACTGGAGGATTTGCGTATGGCATTTCGTTCCAACCAAACTTTCATCGACGGATAGCTGCTGGTGAGGGGTGTAATTTTGCCTAAATAACCTATTTGCATTTTCAACAAGTGGCTGGAGTCGAGCACAGGGATCATAGGAAGGAGAGCCTGGAGGTGAAAGTTTGCAATTGTCAGTTAGATGAAAAAAAATTAGGAGTAATTGAAACCTATTTCTAGAAAATATTTTTTCAAAACCAAGGCGTATTGAAATGAGGTGTTGTGTTTCAGTATAACACAATTGTAGGTTTTCTTATTAGCCCCATATTTAAAATTACTGCAGTGAATGCCCTCATTTCTTCAACACTGGTTCGTTTCCAGGATTTTACTCTTGAACCGGTCGAGAATTCTTTTCCATACATGACTTGATCAGTATATCGATTTTTCTCTGTTACCATCAACTGCAGTGACGTAGTTGTGAAAAAGAGATTGAAATAAGATATTGGACGGGAATCAGGTGGAGGCGTAAGTTTTGGTCCAGGCAGGTTCGTGAATGTGAAAACGAAGCTCAGAATTTGTGTCAGGTTCGGTAGGAAATATTTTTGTGAAATGTTCAGTATCGTTTTCATCGCCATGGTCGTCATCACAGGTAACAATACCATTATCTTCATTTACTTGTACATCAAATTTAACCGAGCAAGCTCCATTAGAAGCGTGTAAACGCCTTTTATTTTATAGGCCTGCGGTGATGCGGGGTGTGTGGTACAAAGTATGCAACATTAATATTGAATGCAGGCTTTAACGGCCGGTAATCGTAATGTTTAGTGATTCCCTGCTATGTGGCCATGGTACATTACTGGTGTTCCTACCACACGTTATCCGTCAACTGCGGAGAGCATATTCAGTGGCAAGTACTTCTAGGTGTTGTTTCGTGGTTCACAGTTGAGCCTCCGACTAGGAAACAACACCTAGATGTACTCGCCACATAAGATGCCTTCCGCAGTTGAGGGAGAACCGGCTGATAGGAACACCAGTATTGGAGCACGGCTACATAGCCCGGAATCACTCAACATTATGCAAAATTAAGACGACCGATCAAATCGACGTTGGAAATTTAAATGCTGGAACTTCAAAGCCGGCCGCGACGGCTTTGGCATTTAAACGTCTAGCACCCGCACTAAGAGGGTTAAATGACATGACCTTTACAGACTGTACCTGACCGAACGTAACATAACCTAACCTAAACTAACCGAACCAAACCTAACTGAACAAAACTCAACCTTAACCTAACTTAAACCTAACTTGACCTAGTCTGATCCTTGCCTGATCCTTGCCTGAAACTAACCTGAATCTAACCTAGATCTAATCTAGCCTGAACCTAACCGAAACTTAGCCTCGACCTAACTTGAACCTAACATGTACACTTCCCCAAAAAAAAAATGGTCTCGGTGGAATATTTGAAGTCCCAGATAGACGAAACTGCGCATTTGCGTACATCTCGATCCATGATACACATCCTACCGCATCAAGACATTTAATTCTGTTCTCTTGTGGGATGGTATGATGACTGTCTCCGAAAGTCACTAAAAACTGAGATGAAACGATATTTTGTTGTAAAACACATATGCATATAATACATAATTAAATAGTTTAGGAAATACTAGCAGCCATAAATAAATAAATAATATGTACATGAAATATTAAAGAATTGGAGGAGAAAATGTTCAAATATTGGAATTCCTATATGAAACAACAAAACTTTATACAAGTTACATTTTGCACTTGATCAAATGTTAATTGCACAAGATTATGAAGATTTGGAATATATGACTAGAAAATTAATAGAAGAATATGAAAAATGGGGATTAAATTTGAACATGAAAAAAAAAATATCAATTGGTGAACCAGAACAAAATTTAATTTTGGAGACTGGAGAAACAATGAAATCTTGTAGTGAGATCACATATTTAGGAATTAAAATAAATAAAAGTTGCATTTATGAAGTGGAAATAAGAAATAGAAACAATGAAGGAAAATTTGCAATTGCTTGCCTCAATGGAATATTGTGGGATAATAATGTAGGTAATAAATATAAAATGAATATATATCATACAATTGTTAAAAGTATCATTACTTATGGAGCTGAATTTTGGCCATTAACAACAAAATCAAATAAGTGTATTTTGGCAACGGAAAATAGATTTTATACAAAGGGCAGCACGAATTTCAAGAAGAGAAAAAAATTAGGAACTCAGTTATAAGGGGGGGAAATGAAGATTGAAGACACTATTTTAGATTATATTAAAACTCAGCAATTAAGATGGTACGGACATGTCCAGCGAATGGAAGATGATCGACTACCAAAATCTGTTTTGGAATGGAAACCTGAGGGAAGACGTAGCAGAGGAAGACTTAAAACCTGCTGGTGTCAGGGAATATGTTTATACATGAAGGAGAAACATCTACAACCAGGAGATTGAATGGACCGACAAAATTGGCCATTAGGAATCGGACGATGTCAAAGACATCAACCGATGATCTACCTATATATAAAATGCAATCTGATATAAATAAAAAAATGTGAACTCCTCGGCTGGATTCGAACCTTCAGTGTTCAATTTTGTAGTTCGATGCCGAACCGCAGAGCTAATCTGCCGTTCTCTTTGCTAACCTAAAATGTGTATATATGAAATGGTGTCATATTTTGTGGTTTACTTATATTATGTAATTTAATTTAATTTGATTAGTTTTGAATATTTGGGCACAATGACGATCTTGTATTATCCTGTCATTTATTAATTCAACTTAGGATTGTGATATTCACTGTTATGGGGTTGGAGGTGATTTTTATTTCATATTAAATAGTCATTGTCTGCGCATAACAACTAATGCTGTCACTCATTCTTGATACGCATGGCGAACAGGCATGATCTGAGACAGCTGGTTATAGCTCTGGTTGACGCTGGATATGGGGCTAAGGCCACTGCCCCTTTGGTCGGTGTGCCACGGAGCACTGCCATTAGGTGGGCTCATCGATTTCAAACTTTAGGGGAGGTCGCAAATCGCCCTATTCCTGGACGTCTATGGATTTCTTCAGCGGAAGAACTTGCTACCTTATTCGAGGCTGTTCGACAGGACCGCTATCTGACTGCTAACGAATTACGATCAACATAGGATTTTCTTGGTTGTGATCAAACTGTAATCAACCGATTGAAGATCCGTGGTATTAGGAACCAGAGGGCTGCGCAAAAGGAATGTTTGAAGGAAGAACATGCCATCAACCGTCTTGCCTTCGCAACCAGTTGAATGGATTTCCATTGGAGAAATTAAATTTCTACGACGAAACAACCATCTGGAGAGATTACGATGCTTCGCCATGTCTATCGTGAGGATTGCCACCGATCTGATGAACTTCTTGTGAATCGTCGTGCAAGGTCGGGGCGCTTTAGCATATCGTTGTGTGGGTAGATGTCTTACGATGATAGAACGCATTGATGGTCTGTTCGATGCAGAGGTGTATGAACATATTCTGGAAAATGTATTCCTTCCTTCTTTCCTTGCGCCCGGGAACGATTTCCCAGTGTAACATTACTGTTCCAGCAGGACAACGTTCCCTTGCACTATGCCGGAAGAATTCAAAGATGGTTTCGGTCTAGGCCCGAGATCGAAATAATTAATTGGCCTGCGAAGTCACCTGATTTGAAAATCATCGAACATGCATGGTCGAAATTGAAACAGGAGAGGATTAAGAAGTATGACCGCCAATCCCCTCGAAATAAAGACGAGTTCTGGTTAAAATTATCGATACCTGGGAGGTTCTAGCCCGGGATGAGGAGGAGAAACCTCATTGAGAATTCTTCCGCGACTTCGCCAGATCCATGCCGAATCGGCTTCGAGCTGTAGTAGAAGCTGGTGGCTTGTGGGCAAAATATTAAGCTCACTCGTCTCTTTTTTTTTACTTTTTTGTTTTATTTTTTTATGTGAGGAAGTAGAACTTAACTTCCATATGTGGTTTGTTTTTCAAAGCCAGGTTCAGCCTATCCACAGGAATCGGGTACAAATTGTTCCACTCTTTTTTTACAAAATTAAATAATCCAGGAACTCTGAAAAAACTAAAATAAACTCATTAATATTAAAAATAATTGGTGCTACGTAGGATCGAACGCGAGGCACTGCCCTTGATAACGTATTGGACAACAACCGTATGTTCTACGGGGACACCCGTTGTGCTCTTGGTCTCACAGCTGCATCATGTTTTTCGAAACAGTCGCAGACAATATTCTCTTGTGAATCGCGCTATGAGTCATATATATGTGCACGAGCAGGAGTCGACCCATTATTTTTTGGGGGAAGTGTTCTTACCTGAACATGGCTTGAATCTAAGCTGAACCTAATTTGAACCTACTTTGATCTTAATCTTAATCTAACCTGAATCTAGCCTGAACCTAACTTGAATCTAGCCTGAACATAGCCGGAACCTAAACTGAACCTATCTTTAACCTAGCCAGAATCTAACCTGAACCTAGCATGAAACCATCCTGAACCTAAACTAAACCAAGCCGGAACCTAAACTGAACCTAACATGAACCATGCCTAAACCTAACCTTAACCTAACCTGAACCAACCTAAACCTAATTTTAACCTAACCTGAACCTAACCCGAACCAAAACTGAACCTTATTGTAACCTGAAGCTGACCTAACCTGGACATTATACTGAACCTAACTTGATCTTCACCAAACCTTACTTGAACCTAGCCTGAACCTAACCTGGTCCTAATTTCAAACTAGTCTAAACCTAGCCTGAAACTAAGATGAACCTAGCCTCAACTTAAACTGAACATAACTTGAACGTAGCCGGATCCTGAACTTAACCTAACCTGAATCTAACGTGAATCTAACTAGAACCTAGCCTGAACCTGCCTGAACCTAACTTTAACCTAGCCAGAACCTAATCTGAATCTAACATGAACCTAGCCTTAACCTATTCTGAAACTAACAAGAACCTAACCTTAACCTAAACTGAACCTAACTTAAGCGTAGCCGGAACCTCAACTTATAACGTGAATCTAACTAGAACCTAATTTGAATCTACCTGAACCTATCATGTACCTAACCTAAACCTAACTTAAAACTAGACTGAACCTAACCTAAACGATGAATAAATCTAAACTAAACCTAACGTGAACCGAACCTGAACCTAACCTCAAGATAAATTGAACCTAACCAGAACCTAAACTAAACCTACACTGAGCCTATACACTGACCCTAAAATGAACCTAACACGAATCTTACCTGAACTTCAACCTAACCTAACCGTGTCTATCTTAACCTAAACCTAGCTTGAATCCAAACCCGAACCCAAACTTAATAAAACCATAACTGTAAGAAAAACTGAACTCAAAAATGCAATGCACATTTATTTTAAATTGAACTCAAACCCGAACCCAAACTGACCCCGAACTCAAACTCAATTCGAACCAGAACCCAACCCGTAACTAAAATATACCTAAACCTGACCTAACCTAGTCGTAACACTATCCTAACCCGGATCTAACCTATCCTTGACCTAACCAAACCGAACCAACTAAATCTATCCTATCCTAACCGATGCCAACCTAACCTGACCTGATCTGACCGATACCTGGCCAAAACCTGATCTAACCGATAACTAACCTGACCCAGAAAGATAATCTAAAATGTGTAACCAATCCAACAAAACTACGCCGAAACCGATTAAATTACCTCAATAACGACAAAATTACCAGTAGCTATTCAAACTATCTCTATAAAGACCAAAACTACCAGTAAACCGATTAAATTACGCGTAAAACGAAAAACTACCCGTAAACCGATCAAGCTACCTGTAAAATGATAAAATTGCCCTTAAACCATTGAATCAACCTCTAAAACGATCGAATTACCCGTAAACCGGCCAATTTACATCTAACCCGACCAAAGAACCGCAAAACTGATAATTACGATATAAATGTATAATTATTTACTTTTTACTTATTTAACTGAACATAATAACACATTTAATTCATTTAGCTGTAGCAGCGCACGCCGGGTATTGGCTAGTATATATATATATATATATATATATATATATATATATGTGTATATATATGTATATACATACATGCATTCACGCATGCACACATACACACACACATATACATACATGCGTACATGCATACATGTACACGTGTGTTCGCGCGCACATACACACACACACATACAACATACATACACACACACACTCATACATACACACATACAAGTTTCGGGTAATATGTATGTTCTCTAGTAAGAGGCCGTTCTATACTATCGACCTATAAAGCCTTTGAGAGAGTAAAAAAAAAAGTTCGTCTTAAGAAAATAATTTTTGCTAAGGAGGATTATAGGCCTATATAGATGAAACGGATAGCTGTGGGGCCGGATACCGTATATCCGGTCAACCGTAAAGCCGGATAACCGACAGAATGTTGCCGATTGACCCATCGTAATGATGTGGCTCGCGTAGGTGGCGCGGGCTGAATTCGGGTCTTTTCGTTCATGAGCAATGTTAATAAGTGTTTCATTGACTTGTTGAATTGATTGAAAACACGATCGTTTGAGCTTATTAAAAACGTGCTATTGTAGTTTGAGGTTATTAAAAAAAGTATTTTTATAAGTAGTTCTAAAAAAGATTTAGCGACCAGAAATAACATCGGTAAAGAAAAGATCGCTTTTTATGGGAAAATTTTGACATAAACAGTGACGATCCAATATTTCCTGTTTGTTTGTTATACAATGTTAAAATTTCTCATGGCGGTGAAGGGAAAAAAAGAAAGCCTATGTGTGTACCAAACAAAACCAACTTGTCTTTTTCTTTTGTTTTTAATAACTTCATGAAATTGATTGATCTATTTATAAATTTGATATTATGGTTAGGTAAGTAGGTGTAGGTACATACCTATGTCGAATTCGTCGAAAAATCTTGGCATGTAGCTACATAATATGAAAATGTATGATTCAAGAATATTTTCTTAACGTTATTGGTGTAAATGTTACATGTTCTATATAAAATATAGTTTTTGAATAAACTTCTGATTCACCCTGGAGAGAAAATTAATTTACTATAACTTGTCCTTAGTGCAGTTCGAGTACCAATTTTTGTTGTAAAATTAAAATATGATGATTATTTTGTTATGTGAATTAAATAAAGTACGCCTAACTATATTTTACATTTAGTTTTTTTTTTTAAATCCGGTATCCGGCCGGATACTGGCTTATTATCCTATATCCGACCGGATAGTAAATTTAAAGCGGATAGGCCGGATGCCGGATAGTTTCTGGATATCCGTTTTATCCCTAATTTTAGGGATGTTTTTAATCTTAATGTTTTAGTACAAATGTTCACACTAATTTTATAATTATGCCATAAAACTTAAATATTACTATACATACTAGACACATTTTCAGAACTTGATGATCCTTAAGTATGCTCGTTTAGTGAGTGATCTGAAGGGTTGCTCATACAAATACCACACCCTTTCCCATTAATATATATAATCAGCCTACCTAGTAACCTGTAATATAAAGACCATACAAATTTGCATAGGAATAAAATAAAATTGAGCGTTACATAAGGAGTCAAAACATATTATGTAACCAAATTTGTTCAATACTTATCCATTGTTTTGGTGGAAAACGTATTAATTACAAACGTTAATCGATAATATCTCGTATCAGAATAAAATATAAGAATAAATTGTTTAATATTTGGAACAGTTTCACATTGTCTACATTCTACATGTTAACATTAACACGTTTACTTTTTCTCATTATCATAGCCACGAAACGTTTTACATGTTTCCTGAAAAATTTGCTCTTCTGCACTTAAGACGGCTTGGATCGACATTCCACATATGACATAATTTCTCTACATTTACTCTCTCAATAACTTAGGAACCCTTCCCTTTGCAGGTTGTTCTACGTGCCCTACAACACATGGACCTTACAGGTACACGATCTGTCGGGATAGGATTTTAAACTCTTGGATCAAACATTTACTTTTTTGACCAAATGAGAATGCTGTGGATCTCCCCGGACGAATGATGAGCTCAATGCCAGGGCTACCTCCGAGATAATACGAACCTTTAAGACAAGACACTCCATTCACTCATACACTCATAATAAAGAAGGCAAATATAAAATGAATAAATGTAGTGGCCAGATTATGTTCGGAGCCCATTTGTGCCTTAAAAGTGTCTTGACATATGTTTTGCAGGCGGAAAAAAAAAACCGACAAAAATCGTCACCCAGAAGACGGGAATTAAACCCGGACCCTCTGCATACGACACAACGACTTGACTCCTAGACCACAGAAGTGGACACTACTCTTTCGGCCATCATAAATATATATATATATATATATATATATATATATATATATATATATACTCGCCATAGCAGTTTGTTGTTTATATTAATTTTAATTTAACAAAAGTTCAAATTTTAAATCGTCCTTACCAGTGTATAAAGTCTTATTATTTCATAGATCTAACTCCTAGAGGGAGGTTAACAGCTTATTGAAATCTCCATAATTCCTTACCTGTCATTTAATGTCATCATTCAAGACGTTTCCTAGACACGATCGAGGTTTTCTAACTAGAGCTTATATCGTACCGATATTTGCATTGATACATCAGTACTTTAGTTTCATACATCTGGACATATGAGTAATTAAGGAAACTGCTTCGGTGCCGAAGTTAAAGTACATTTTGTTTTGCATTAGACATATTTAAGAACAGGTTTAGTAAGTAAATACAAACCGATATTAGGTGTGAATTTTTTCTGAAATAAGTCGTGCAGAGAATTTTAGTTTGTGTATTAATCTGGAGCTTTGGTACATGCATTCAACACTTGGCTCTGAATCGATACTGCAAACCGTGCCGCTGTAGAGTTCTCCACAGTAGCATAGCTGTCACAATTTTCTTGAAAATGTCATTATTACCTTTTAACATTGCATGTGTTAAACAATTGGTCTTACCTAGAAAATCAGGCTGTCCTTCCATTTCAGAAATGAACACTCGATATTTATATTATTTTTTACATAACCAGAGTTAAAATTTGTGATTATATATATATATATATATATATATATATATTATATAGCGACTCCGTGGCGGAAGCGCTTAGACCCTCGCTTCTTATCGCTTGAGTCCCGTGATCGAGTCTCGGTCACTCCTTGTGGGTTTCTTAGTGGACGAAACGGAGGCTGAGCAGGCTTTTCTTGGGGGTTTCTCCGATTTTCTCCTGCCACAATTTTATTCCACCGTTTCACTATACTCATCTCTTCCATTTAGTTTTATTCCGTTCATCTGCCCCCGTGATGGTGCGTCGGGCATGGTCGTCCGGCATCCTTGTTATTCACAGACCTCTATATAAGGGACTTCATCGCCCTGAGTTGGACACGAGTTGAGAGAGAGAGAGAGAGAGAGAGAGAGAGAGAGAGAGAGAGAGAGAGAGAGAGAGAGAGAGAGAAAGAGAGAGTAGAGAGACAGAGAGAGACAGACAGAGCGAGAGAGAGAGAGACAGACAGACAGAGAGAGAGAGACACAGACAGACAGAGAGACAGACAGACAGAGAGACAGACAGAGAGACAGAGAGACAGACAGAGAGACAGACAGACAGAGAGACAGACAGACAGACAGACAGAGAGACAGACAGACAGACAGAGAGACAGACAGACAGACAGAGAGACAGACAGACAGAGAGACAGACAGACAGACAGAGGGACAGACAGACAGACAGAGAGACAGACAGACAGACAGACAGAGAGACAGACAGAGAGACAGACAGACAGAGAGACAGACAGACAGAGGGACAGACAGACAGAGAGACAGACAGACAGACAGAGAGACAGACAGACAGACAGTCAGACAGACAGATACAGACAGACAGACAGACAGATACAGACAGACAGAGACAGACAGATACAGACAGACCGAAACAGACAGACAGACACACACACACACACACACACACTGACTCTGCTCAAGCTTACGTTTTGGAGGTGTTGTAAAATATTAGAGCATATTTATCTTATCTGAGGAAAGATACGGCAAAACTTTTTGGTTAGTTATTAATATACGAACTTGGGGTAAGCGATCCTCTTCTTTATGAATCTTTAAATACATTTTAATACAGCTTGTTACTTAATTAACCGTTTGGGACGTCTTATTTTACGAAATACCTTTTTATAAAGTATTGCACATTAAAAAAAGATATACAAAAAAATAAATTATCAGTTGCCACCGAAAATACTTAGAGTTTTAAGAATATTATTTGGATAAATTTATTATTAATTGAAGTAATCTATTGTTTCAACTTCTAACGTTTGTCAACTTTAAATAACTCCTACTATGATTTCGCAGTGTTTAATTACAGATAAAACTAACTGACACATCGGTATAAGAAACCATACAATGGAAATTAGGAAATTGCTAATAAATCAGAAGGAAATGGTAACGTAGCGCCTCAGGCTACTCTCGCCTTTTTTGTCTTGTGCGTGATGGATCTGGCGGTAGATGACTATTCATTTTGTGCGAATTAATGTATGATGTAATTTGATATAACTTTAAACTGGAAGCACAATGATCATCATGAGTTTTTTTATTGCTGATATGTGTCTACCAGCCTTAAATATCGTTAGCGGTTTTGTGTAGGCCCATCCGTCCACCCCTTGGGATACCTCGGTCGTCATGACCATACTCCCAAGTCCTAGTTCTAGTCCTCCCTATCCTATGTTCACGTCCACGTTCAAGTTCACGGTCCTTAAACCAACACCCCAGGGAGAGGGTGTTGGAGTTTGCACTTCTGGGCAATTGCTGAGCTACATAGTACATCAGGTCGCTCAATCCTGACGACCCCACAGGTGTTCCACGGGCTCCATGAGCCTAGCCGGGAGGACTGCTGTCGCAGATCCACCGACCGTTCCCCTGTTCTGCCTCCAGGGACGTGTCCTGCAGCCGTTGTGAGACCGGCTAGGGCTACAAGCCTAACAGTGTGAGACTTTTAGTACATCCAGGTGCTCATCTCCTGGCGACCCCACAGTTTGTCGACGGGCCCGTAGGCCAAGCCTGGAACCAGTACAGTAGCTCTCCACTGGACTGGTCCGAACCGAGCCCTGGTGTGCCCCCAGGGACGCCTTCTGCAGCTGTTGTGGGCCAGCACGGAGCTCGCAAGCTCCAACAGATGAGCAACTAGTACGACAAGGCTCTCAACTCTTGCCTACCCCACTAATGGTTCACGAGTCCCTTGGACTTAACCGGGAGGACTGTCTAGCAGATCCACCGATCTTTCCCCCAGTGCACCAGCTGGGGACGTGTTTGGTTGCTGAAGTGGATCCAGCCTGAGCATTAGTACGTCAGGTCGCTCAACTCCTGACGACCTCACAGATTGTTCTTGGGTCACTCGGTTCCAGAGTCGGCGCTAAGTCTCCGACCCAAAAGATCGCGCTTCCTCCTTTCCCGAGCTTATTGACCTGGTGGTAATTCCCAGCATTACGCCCGGTATTGTCCCAACCAGCCCGTTCGCAAGACTAGGCCTAGTCGTGTAGCTGCTGTGAGGCAGCGTACTGAGCAATGTAGGCATCCAGGGTGCTCATCTCCCATGGTGCCCCCACAGATGGTTTCGGGTTCCATCGAACCAAGAGAAAGGGACTTCTGATCCCCAGTCTCCCACCGCTCCACCAACAGCGGCCCATGCTCCCGCTTGTGGGCCGGGACGCAAAGGTTTGACAGCAGGGCCCTCATTTTCCGTGCTGACCCCACTCATGGTCCGCGGGTCCATCGGACTTGGAAGGGAGGACTGACTAGCAGATCCACCGACCTTTTCCCCACTACGCCACCGAGGGGACGCGTTTTGCTGCTGGAGTGGGCGCAGCACGAGCTATATAGTACGTCAGGTCGCTTGAGTCCTGACGACCCCACAAATGGCCCGCGGGTCCGGTCTGGACCTAGCCGGGAGGAGTGCAAGCAAACCACCGACCGTTCCCCTATCCGCCACCCGGGGACGCGCCCTGTTGCTGTTGTGAGCACAGCTGGGGCCCGACGGACCCCTAGGGGGTTTTGTGTACCGTGAATCCTTCTGATTTCCCCCGTATCACATGCCATACTATCAAACTGATATAAAGAGAGCTGTGTTTATATAAAGCCTTCCGCCGATTGAAGATTTCTAACAGGACCACTCAATCCCAAACCAATGTACAAGCAGTAGTAAACACTGCCACTGTACAAAAGGACATTGTGCCAGTTGAGCCTGAAGCTCCTGACACTTTATCCTTCCCCAACACTAAAGACTAAATAGAAGAATCCACCACGTCTAGAAACTTGAAAGGAAGACCAAGACATCAGTCAAAATGACCCAAACTGGGACGAATAGCCCAGCTTTGGAAAAAGAGACAAAAAGCTCAAACCCACATATCACATCTTTACAATGATCTAATAGTAAAGGAAGTACTCCACCACTTTCCTGAAAAAAAAAAGTCTCTACCGACCTGAACATATCAGAAAGTATGTACAGGCTCAATATTAAAAGAAGCAAACATAATCAAACATACAACCGTACAGAGGAAACCCGTCAAATATTCCACAGAAAGTCTAAATAAACGGCGATTCCGCCGGTTAATTCACCTTAGAGCCGAAGAAGCTGATTTTTCGATATTAATATATTAAAGCCACTCTGCTAGGGTTTTCGGTGGTTTTCCCTAGCGTTAAGACAAATGTCGGAGTGGTTCCCCGGACTCCACCAGTGAATTATTACTCCCCAATTTAAAATTCTAAATTAATTATTAATATTTGTAATCGTTTCTAAATTTAATATTCCGGACAATCAGCTTAACCAGAAAAGGGCCTTTTTTTCTGAATGGAGCACGGTTGGGCACTTGGCGACTTCTCCTCGGATATCCAACATCTATATCTAAATTTAATCCCACACGACCCAGCCTTTAAGCGCGGCTTGCGGATGGAGCTCCAGTACCTACGACGGCGTACTTTTGAATAATTATTCATTAGAGGCGCCCTCCAGAATTTATCGACAAACCGACCCACATTGATCCCTCCGATGGAAATACTAGGTAGCACGGTACGAAGCCATTATAATTCCAACCAAACCTAAATAGGCTGTAATGGGTAAAGAGGGCAAAATTACGTAAGTCCCTATATTACCAATGTCTGTTACGGCAGCCCATAACTTTGTTGATTCATTGGAGTCACTTATATTGTATCGAAGACTGAGCTTGAATTATGTGTTTCAACAGATTATTCAATCTCGAAAGCATTTTGATTCTTGCTTTATGTCAAAGATTTGCCTACTCGATATATAAATCATTGTTTATGTATGTACGTCAATGATACTTCTGTTATAAGCAGAACATTCGCAAAGCATTTAGTTCCCAGAATACTTCATGTGAGTGGACCATAAGAAACTTCCTTCAGAGATATTAGAGTGGAAGATCATTTTTCAATTAGGCCTATTTTCATGTTGGTGGTGTAGCACAGTGGTCAAGCGCACTGTCTGGTATTCTGCTGGCTGGTTTTCTATTTTTGCTCCCATCGATTGACTTTTTATTCCTCGCAATATTAAACTACTAATTTTGGAATTATGTATATAATAATTGATTTACGTATTTAATATATATATATATATTAAATTTAATTATTAATGAAATTAAATCATCAATATATTTAAATTAATAGTTCATTTACATCATGGAATACGGTTATGAATGAAAAGACATCCGAAAATTCAAACATTTATTTACGATGTTTTTTAAATGATTATTAATACATAAATTACATTTGTCAGGGTGATAGTCATCTAAAAAACATGCAAAACAAACATTTTTCACATCATGCACATTTTTATAAAACATTTTCTTGGAGCAAGAGTTTTTTCCTCATGTTTGCTTCAATGGAAAGTATACTTCGTTCATGTTATTTATTGAAGGTTTATCCTCTATTAATGTGTATGCAAACGAAGCGTATTTAATCATTGACTAGTTAATGCCCGGCGTGCGCTACTTCACCTAAATAAATGAAAATTAATGTGTTTTTACGTTAGTTGAATAAGTGAAAGGAAAAATAATTATAAATTTATTTCGTAATTATTTTTAGATACCCAGTGCTGATTACACGGTTTGCCCAGGAATCTACTTATCCCGATCTCCTTGGCATAAATGGGCTGGAAGACAAAAATTAATGCCTTTTTATATCTAGTTGAATAAGTAAAAGGAAAGATTTATACCGTAATTATTATTATGTACCCCGTGCTGATCACCCGGCGTTGCACGTGAATCTACTTAACCCGATCTTCTTGGTATAATTGAGCTGAAAGGCTAAAATTAATGTTTTTGTGTTTAATTGACTAAATAAAGTGAAAAATGTATATCGTAATTACTTTTAGACAACCCGTGCTGATTACTCGGCGTTGACCGGGAATCTACTCATCCAGATCTACTTGGCATAAATGAGCTGAAAGACGAAAATTAATGTTTTTTATGTTTAGTTAGACAAGTAAAAGGAAAAAAAATATATATCGTAATTATTTTTATATACCCCATGCTGCATACCCGACGTTGCCGGGAATCTACTTATCGCGGTCTTCTTGGCATAAACAAGCTGAAAGACGAAAATTAATATGTTTTATTAGTTAAGAAAGTAAAAGGAAAAATAATTATAAATTTATATAGTAATTATTTTAAGATACCTCGTGCTGATTACCCGGCGTTGCCCGGTAATCTATTTATCCCGACTTCTTGGCATGCATGAGCTGAAAGACAAAATTCGTTATTGTGAGTTACCAGTAAAAGAATACCCGCCGTGCGTTGCTACGCTTGACCGGGAATCTACTTATCCCGATCTTCTTGGCAGAGACAAAAATGGTTATTGTGAGTTATCCGTAAAAGATAAACACATGCTGTCGCGGACTTTTTTTCCAGAGCTTTTCAGATATTCAATTCTGTGTATATTAATTTTGTGTATTTGTTATGGTTTAGGCAGCGTAAGCATTTAAGCGTCCAAAGAGCTACTTTTATCACGTTTTCCACTACAAAGGGCGATTTTTAAGGGTGTAGGATTTGAGTATCACAACTCTCTTATAGCCTATGTCATCCCGGGAATCTCCTGAACATTTTGCAAAAAACCCATCACAATCGGATCAACGGAATGGCCGCGCATAAAGTACGAACAAACAAACAACACATTCATTTTTATATATAAGATTTAGTTTAAACGGCTAACTTTGAATTTTAAATAAACAATTGTATTAATTATATCTCACGCTAGTAACCGGTAGTATATTTTTAGTGCGAAATTTTGCAGTCTGATGATCTTGAGAGACATTGCAGGGTGATTGCTAGAGCAATGAGTTTCAGGGGACAATCACGATCAACTGTGGAGACAACTTGGATAAATAAGGTATTATATATATATAATGCAACTGGTAAAACACTGTTAAGTTGTTCCCTATATCTGACATGAATGAATTGAACTGTAGCGCTTAACATTCTCAGTGGTACTTGTACGTTATTAACCCTTATCCGCATAAGTTCTTTGGGGTCCGAATTCCTATCGTGATCCCTAGTATTGACATTCATGTAAATTGGTACATATCCAGTTGGAGATCTATTTCCCGTGTATTAATAATGCCTTTGCGACTTTTCAACTTCTCGCCCATCGCACGACGGCAAGAGAAGGTACCTCTTCGACCAAAGGTCGTCAAAAAGTGTTGATCATGCCGAGACGCAAGTCGCAGACACAGTGATGAGTTCATTTTCTTTTAGAATAAGTACAAGACCGTTGATTTTCATTACAACAATCATTCGATTCATTTACTTCACACAGTAATAATTAAAATACATACACTCATTGGCTAAAACATTATTATTATTATTATTATTATTATTATTATTATTATTGAATCTCCAAATATTTTAATACCCTATTTCGCCACAAAGGTATATTAGGGTTGTAGCTTATTATAACAATGTTATAATATACATTGTGAAACAGAAATATTATCTTATGGTTTTGAACGAGAGTTATTAATTACATAAATCGTCTTTGAAAATACTACATATTTTTATGAACCTTTGTTATAAATTTCATAAAATGTTTATAATAATTTTGGTTCTTAAACATTACTTCACACTTTGAGGCAGAAGCCTCATCATCATTTAAAAGTAAGTTTGACCAGAATCGTTGTCATTCGAATATAGGCCAATCAAATAAAACATTTTTTTGCAGATTGTATTGATTCTTGACATTTACAATTACGATCACTGTCTGGGTTAATACCAAGTCTTCTAAAATAACTTCCAAATTTTCCATGGCCAGTCATAAATTGTGTTAAAATGAAATTTGTGATAAAATGTTTTTTATTTAGCCTATGGTGTACTGTAGGAAAGAAGAGCTCTTTAGTCAAAGCACCATTTGTAACTCCTTATTCAATGTTCACTGATATAGTCAAAAAGTTTATTTTTAATATAGGATATTGGACACTTTGAAAATGAATATTGAAGCTCAGAAGATGCTGCGGATTTGGCTAGTTGATCAGCACGTTCGTTTCCCACAGTTCCCGGGTGCCCTCGTATCCAAGACGGGCATAGGTGTTTTGTGTAATTTTTTATGTTAATTCTAATTTCTACTGTGTTTGGATTTAAATTAAATTTATCTGCGATCGATTGAAGAGCAGCCTGCGAGTCACTAAAAATATGTGTTGACACCACTGTACTGCTTCTTTTATGGTATACAGTGTGTAACATAACTCAACGGAAAAGTTTCAGGAATGAGTTCCTAACATTGAGGGAATAAAAAAAGTGTATTACACCATGGGTCCGCAAATTGATAATTACAGAGTTATTCGAACTTTTATGAATGTTAGGTTATTAAGGTTTACAGTAGTTATTGACTTTCTGTTGATTGTAGGCTGCTGTGATGTACACAAATGAAGAATATGCTTGTATGCATTTCATCTATGGTTTGGTGGATGGTATGCTTTGAGGGAGCGTCGTTTGTATCAGGAACGATACCCAACGCGGAGATTGCCAGGTCGTAAGACTCTTGAGGGAATCCATCGCCGCTTACGCGAATACGGGAGTTTTGCACGCGCACTAAGGACCAGGGGACGGCCAACAGTTGTAAGGTCTGAAGAGGAGGAGGAGGCTGTTTTCAACATTGTAGACGAACATCCTGGAATAAACACAAGGCGCTTAGGACTGCAGACCAATTTGTCGCACATGTCGGTATGAGACTACTATGGGAACAACAATTATATCCATATCATTTACAGCGTGCACAAGCCTTTGTCTCCTGCGGATTATCCTGCACGGGTAATGTTCTGCCAGTGGTTCCTCCAACAGTGCGATGTGAATTCTGACTTTGGAGCTACCGTGTTGTTCACGGATGAGGCAACATTCACAAGGGATGGGATCCAGAATTTGCACAACCAGCACGTGTGGGCAGACACGAATCCCAATGCAAAAATCGCAACACATCACCAACAGAGATTCTCAATTAACATCTGGGCAGAAATTTTTAGTGATAGTTTGTTGGGATCCTACGTTCTTCCGAACAGGCTCAATGGATGTGAATACACACGTTTCTTACGCAATCAATTACCTTTGTTACTAGGAAGACATGCCACTAGCATCCCGACAGCTGATGTTGTCCATGCACGATTGTGCTCCTGCATATTTCAGTCTGTCTGCTCGTAGGTACCTTAATCGAACATTTGGTCTCAGCTGGATTAGTAGAGGAGGACCAATTTCTTGGCCACTACGATCTCCCGATTTAAACCCTTTGTACTTTTATCTTTGGGGACACCTCAAGTCTTTGGTGTATTCAAGCTCTGTGGATGTTGTAACAACTCCCCGTGCACGCATTGTGGCAGCCTGTCAGACAGTACGCACTACACCAGGCATTTTTTATCGTGCTGGAGACTCAATGCGAAGAAGAGCAGTTGCCTGTATTGAGGCACAAGGAGGTCACTGAACATTTCATCTGACAGAACAGAGCGCTCCAACAAGTCCCATGCATTTTTGTCGCCATGTACTAACATTCATAAAAGTTCGAATTACTCTGTAATTATCAATTTCCGGACCCATGTTGTAATACACTTTTTTTATTCTCTCAATATGAGGAACTCATTCCTGTAATTTTGCCGTTGAGTTATGTTATACTCTGTATAGTTCAGCTTGGAAAACAGAACAGGTGGGGGAGAGTTTGAATAGTTTGAAGAAAACTTCACTGTCTTCACAATAAACTACATAAGCACATCCGACTTGTACTTTCTCTTCTCGTGCATTAAATCTTGATCCGTTCGTGTAAATGGTATAGACATGAGTGTTTCCACAGGTTTGCACATATAACTTTAAACTCCAAGCGCGACAGGCCTAGAAGGCCCTTGGCTGAACATCCGGCTGCTGGCCTCATATCCACAGGGGTAGACGATCATCTAGCCAGTGTAGGGGTGACATGTGGTCAGCATGTCGGATCTCCCAGCCGTTATAGCTGGTATTCTCAACCTGGAGTCGCTATTTATTGTAGCTACACAAATGCCTCACGATGCTGGGTGGGCACCGGTCCCATACCGGCCGAAATTTCATGACAAGAATTTTCTTCCCCATGGAGACTCGAACGAGCGCAAGTCCCGTAGCTCTGTGCCAAGGGTTCTTGTCTTAACCACTCGGCTACGGCGCGGGACATATTTGAACGTGTAGATTGCCATATTGTGTGGCAGGATGTCCAGCAGCCATGAAAGACGTAGCATAATCAATATCAAAAGTAAACTGTTGAAATATCTTTGCACGATTTCTTTTATTATCGTTTAAGCCAGCTGAATAAAGTGCACGTAGATAGCTAAAACATTCACGCCTGCAATTTTATATATATATATATATATATATATATATATATATATATATATATATATAAATTTTCACACAGTTTGGTGGTTTTTTTTCCCCCAGCTGGGGACTTTGACCTCGTTCACAAGGCTTGTATACTGGACATATTTTTGCAGGTGGGCTTCGGGCATTTGAGCCTTCGGCAACCCTTTATACAAAGGACCACTCATACAATTTATTACAAACGGCTCTCCTCTGGGTTATTTTCCTTTATCCACTTTTGCCACTAGGTTTTATTGCTTCCGACTTGAACGTGGTCGATACAGTAAGAATTTGCAAACTTCTTGTTATTTTGACTAAGGTCTAGAAACTTTATTTTCCCACGTGAAACAAATTTTGTTTACTGGGCTACAGAACATATATACATTTCCATCTATAATTAATACGCATAAACCTATAATTAAATATCCAGTAATTAAATACACAATGAAGGGATAGATTTCCGTCTCAAAATGCATCATATTATCTCATTAAACAATTTTAGAGGCAAGACCGATGAAAAAAGTTTATGAACGATAATTTGCATATAATATATTACTTAATTCACTTTCAATATACCTTGTTTCACATCTATCTATCTAGTAATTCTGGCGGAAGTTAGGTCTTTCACTGCAATCTTAGCATTTTCATGCTATGCTTTGCAGCTTTCCTAGGGAATTATAGGTGTGGTAGCATGCCGTTGTTTCCACACCGGTGAAAGTTGATGATAATGGTAAGGATGATGATGATGGCCGGGTGATTTTCGGGGACCGTTGGGCCCTAAGCTTCCTGACATTTGTCTTACAGGATAGGAAAAACCCCGACAAAACCCCACCCAGGAGCCTGTCCCGACCGAGAATCGAACCCGGGCTCGCTGCGTAACAAGGCAGCACGCTACCACGAGACCATAGCGGTGGACTTTGTTTCACATAGGCCCTAATATAGCACTATAACACTTCCAAAAATTTATATTTCATATTAATTTATTACATTTTGTTCTATTCAGCACACGTATTTATTTATTCCGCATTATGTGCCCTTCGTTCACAACTAAACTTTGTAACTAGATTTAGGCCTATATTTATCTTATTTGATGGCGTCTGGTCCGATCAAACTTTTCGCATATGGCTTTATTCACGTATTTCACTAAATCTTGTCGTTATTCCTTGTCACTCGCTAGCACTATTTTGTTACACAGACATATTGATAATTACCATTCATGTTCTGTCTTACATGTGAGTTGAAAATTTATCAAACAAACAAACAAACAAACAAACAAAATTTTATACCTTGGTTATTTTTCTTTTAATATTTAATGCTTTTTCTTTTTGGAAACATAAATCCTAATAAGGCTTGGTTTCCTTTGCCCTTATTTCATCAATTATGTGCAGTTAGTTTGCGTTAATAAATTTCCTATTTAATATCCAAGGAATTTCAGTTTCTTGTAAATATGTTGATAGTAAATAATTATTTTATTCTCTATACCAATTTGGGCCCTCAAAATGTCTTTATTTCATATATTTTTTTTTACTTTTGCTAAAATACATAGGCGCTTCCCTTAACTGATATTGTAGAAAATTTATTATCACTTATGTTCATTGATCTTTATATATTTGATAATCTAATTATTCTTTATAGAAATCATTTAATCATTTTGCATAATATTTTTATTCGATCGATTTGAGGTCAAAGTTACCCTTATTTATTTACTCGTCAGTAACATAATTAGCAATATAGTAGGCATAGATTCATCGCACGTATACAGAATTACAGTATATCATCGTAGTCATATTCGTCCATTTCACATTTAGACAACAATTACACATCATTAATAATCGCAAATCGACATCATACGTCGAATCAATAATTATGGGACTATTACTTACCCATTAAAATTGTCGCTACTATATGAGCGACCCTTTCTCATATATAAACTCTTCCTACAGGCTATGAATCCTGTATTCATATTTATTTCGCTTTGTCTACGCAAATCATTTTATTTGTCACCAACTATAAAATATTAAAAGGACAATACCTTAACTCCTCTCTTAAATTCAAAGTATGCTTTTATGCCTCAGTTATATTCGTCAAGAATAATACTGTATGTATGTATGTATGTATGAACATTCATTTATTTGCTGTAAGAGAACACAGCCCGTCCATATTTTTATCATTATGGACTTAGTTATAACATTTTAATAGAGTGTATATATATCTTCTTGTATCTTGTAAGCCCATGTTTCCCTTAACAGAGACTTAGGCGCTCTCCCCCCGCAGGGAAGAATTTGATGCATGCAAATTTAGTTACACTTGTTTTCGTATAGATGTCATTTGAGTGGTCCGTGGTCAGCGTTCCGCCTCATACTGGCATCTAGGAAACCAAGGTAGTACTAGGACGGGGAAATTTCGTAAATTTTGCTTAGAGACCTTTTCATTCAAGCTTAAGTATCTTTTACGAGCCTGAAAATCTTCAGACTCGGGACCCACGGCTTAAAGTCCCCCCCTTGGATTTTTCCATTCTAAAAAATCCATCGACCCCGGCCGGGTTTAAACCCGCGACCCTCGGGACCAGAGACAGGGAGCATAACCACTATTCCACCGCGGCCGATATATATTAGAAGTAATTCCATTTAAAATCATAGATTCTGCGTTCGTTTATTCATTTCTCGGGTTTAGGTCAGTAAACTAAAGTCCAGCCACTATATCTACGGCTCTGACGTTTAGGTTGTACGGGGGTTAAAGGGAGAAACTCGCTCTCTACTGCCAGTAAGGAAATAGTTGAACTGGGTGTAGATGTCTGCTACAACCAATCACTGTTCTTGACGCTGATATAGCGCGCTAGTAAGGTTTGAAATTGCTGAGATGTTGTTAGCTGTATTTCTGCTAACCGCATACACAAAGCGGCCCCTCCCATTTAATATCCATATCGGCAACACTGTCGTGAAAAGTCAGAGTCGGAGATCCAGTGGCTGGATTATAGTATTCTAGAGGCTAATTTCCTACTTACGGGTGTGAATATATATTTTCTGTCTCACTCGCATACCATTCCCTTTTAAATACATTCCAAGATTATTGTTAAGAGAGATACTTATCTCCTGTCTTTTCAAGTACTATGTTCAATGTTTCCTAAACTATCCGCAATACAATCAGCTGTTCAAGATTTTTTTTCATATATATATTATTCACTATGTTAAAAAGTTTTAAGAAATGTAAAACAGTATCTGAGATCTCAGTCGTCATCAATAATCAGCAGTGTTGTATTATAGGAGGCCTTTCGATAACTTAAGTATCATCATCTGCTTTCAGTTTGGTACTGACTGTTGCTGGTAATTATGTTGTACAGATGGTTCACATTACTGGGTACGTTCTCATTAGCAGGTATTTGTTTTCCTTGATAATTGAGAACGTTGATTTTCGATGTATCATTTTCTCTATGCAGGATCGATAAATACATTGTCAGTTGTGTTGAATTGATGTTCTGCTTCTACTATATGTTTTGAAAAACTGGATTTACACTCATCCTTCAAGAAATGTCTCAAATGTTCATTAAATCTTATGAAGTTTCTAGTAGTTCTTCCAATATAAAATTTGTCACAGCTATCGCAATTCAATATATGAACTCCTTTATGTATATATATATATATATATATATATGTGTGTGTGTGTGTGTGTGTGTGTGTGTGTTTGTTTCCTCTATTTTATTTGAAATTATGTTATTTAGTTTATTTGTTCTGTAGGCAATTTTTATGATTTTATCATTTTTTTTAGGACTTTTGCTAGCTTTTTTGTTTCTATGCCTGTGTATGTTAATGACACCCACTTATCACTTTTATCGATTTCTCTACTTAATTGTGTTATATTTCTTAGTTCTTTTTTTCTTTTGTTTCATAATGAATTTATTATTACGAGTATTTCTTCATTATACCCATTTTTATAAGCCAGAAGTTTTATATAATTTAATTCCTTGTTATAATTTTCTTATGTAAGTGGTAATTTCATCATTCTGTCGATTAAGCTGATAAAAGTGCTAACTTTTTGTTGTGGAGGATGTCTGGATGTTTTATGGATAGCGATTGTGCCGTTTTGAAGTAAGAGAATCAATTATAGAAGAACTTTATCAATTGCAAGCGATACAAAATATCGAAAAATATAATCATAAAATATGTTTTTTTTTGTAGTAGAACAAATACAGTCATTCAATGGTTCTTAAAAATGGAAAAAATGTCGCTTGTGGGTATTCTATATATGTCAATATTCAAACTATTGCTACTTACATTTTTTTGTTAGGGTAAGATCTAGGTAATTTATACAATTGCTATAATTAGTTTTGTTTGTCCTATATGTAAAATGGAAATTTATCTTAAACCTAACTCCTCAGCTATGTAGACCTACACTTGACAGATATGTTATTGTGCATGCGTCTCCGAGTTAATTTATTGCTCGGGCATGTCGCGATCAGCGGATCGTTAACCCTTACTAAACCATGATTATCCTTATTCGAATTCAATTCGTTATTTGCCATAAATTTTCACTTTCCTCACGATTTCCGGTGTCAGTAAACATATCCGCCCTGGGCTGAAAGTTGTGCCATTTTGGTTTATTCGTGAATCTACGATGTTTATATTCTGACAACATGAGATTTTATCTTCTCCCATTCCTATTATGGCGATTGTGAGAAGCGTAGTGTACCTATTTACTTCCCCTGAGGCGTTCATAAAATCTACGTACATGACTTCCTCTCATGAGCCTACATATATTTCGTTTACTCTTTCGCGTTCTAACTTGTTTCATTTTCTATACTTTGCATATTCGCAATTTCGATGTATTGGACTTTGGCTTTCATATGAGGCAGAATGGGCCTCCTTATCACTTTATAATTCTGTATACGTGCGTGATATATCTTGAATATTAAATAGGAAAATTATTAACGCAAACTTATTGCACATAATTATTGAAAAAAGGGCAAAGGAAACCAAGGCTTATTAGGATTTATCAACATGTTTAAAAATGTGTTTTGAAATGTTTATTTTCGCATACTAACATGCATACGTTTAAACTATGTATAAATTCGGTTAAAAAACCATAACATCTGAAGATGGACCATGTTCTGAAAACCTACTACAAAGTTTTATGCACTAACCTCAATGATGGATCAAAATTACTTTGAAATATGGGAACGTTGCGCGCTCGCGCGTACTATGTAAGCTTTCGTCGCAGTTTTCTGATATGTTGTTGAAATTCTCGCCGTGTTATAGAGAAAACGGACTTAGTCTTTTAATAAACCTTATAGTACTTTTTATACAATCTGATATTTTATTATTGTTTTATATGAGGAGAAGAACTTCCAGATTTAGAATTTAAAAATAATATCCAGTTTTGTTAAATTTATAACAGACGCATATTAATATTCATCGCATAGGAAGAAATGACTCAGTTCTTACATGTTGTCAGGTAAAAGTAAGGTTTATGCGTGCAAGCACGTAATAAAACCATGTCAGAAAATTTTATTCTATGCGTACATCACGCTGTTCCATTGTTTGGGGAGGGAGTAGAGAAACAGAATCAATCAATATGTCTGTTCTCCAGGTTTAAAGGTTACTCTACATAACGGAAAACAGATAGCAGCTCCAGCACAGATGTTAGCATATTTGCCTCCTAATAGAGAGTCCGGGTTCAATTCCGGCGGGATTGAAAATTTTAATTGCAAAATTGTTAATCTAGTGATAGACTACATTCTTAATCGGTAGATAGTGTACTAGATGACTGGTTTAAATTCCATATTTCTCCGTGTATATGTTATGAATGTAGGGAAGGCACTTGGTATTGTTTACAGCGTTTCATATGACGGATAGAGACACTATGCCGGTGATCCTTGTGGTGGTTTTTAACAGGAGTAGGTTATGACCCGGGAACTATTTTCATCTTATCCTTTCTCTTTATCATCATCCTTCACAGAACACACTTGCATTATACACTCAAACATAGTCTCGCTACACAACTCTCTGTACACATAAAACTTCACATCACCTACGTTACGTGATCCGCCGAAGTGGTGCGTAAAAACTGAAATTATACCATATTAACGTCATCTATCCGCCTTATGCGGTACTAAAAGCACCAAAAGTGAAGTGAGTGTAATTGGAAAACATATACTCTCATCCACATTGTGTAATCGCTTGAGTCGCACTTCCCTTCCTGAAACGATAAACCCAAAATGTGTGTAGCCCTACTTGATGATTCTTTCAATTAGTGCCAAATGTATTTTGAATCTACTACCTGGTCGTAGAAGTTACCTTGAGTGAGTAGTTATTTGGTTGTGATGTCAAAGAATGATTACGGAGGAGATTCAATTAATCATAATGTAATTCGTACAGTCGAAGGTTTACAAACATAACACTTGTTAATTTGCGCATTTTGTGCATTTTATAAGAAAAACAATGCAAACATCTGAAAACTTTATTGACTTTACAAAAAAATATTCAACATTTATTAGGCCTATTTTGTGTCAGAGTTCTTACGTACAGTTCTTAATACACTGCCGGAAAAATATGCAGCACCTTCAAAAGGACTCTGTTTATTGGATCCAGGCTATAATATGTGCGTACTGAGGGATTCAAGTGTTAGTGATTCATTTGTCACTCTCATCGGCGATCAGATGGCGCTCAGGAGACCTGTCTTTGTGCCTTCTGTTTTGACTCTGTGGTGCTTGTAGACGTGAACAGTGTTTGCAACTGTCACTGTAGAGTACAACTATGCCACGCCGACGAGTATATCCTTGGATTTAAATTATTCCACGTAGGAGAGGACGCTCCGAGAGAGTAACCTTATAACTGCAGACTATCATCTGTCCAACATAAGAAGCACACTTTGACATTGAACTTCCGAATGTATTACTCCGCGCAGCACCTGTAAGAATTCAGGCGAACTCTGTCAGCTGTTTGTTACAAGCCGATAAATTAATGCACAACAATCGTTTTAAATTTTAATGTTGCATTACAATGGTATGTCGAGAACTAATACACTACTAAAAAAAATATAGGAACACATGTTTAAACCAAAACACGAGAATGAATATTGAAACAATTTAACGTTTGATCTTTTTGTAATTATAAATTGAAGATTTATGTAAAATTAGAATAGCCATTCAAACACTATTTTCTTGTACAGTATTAGCAATACGAACAAGTTAATAATAATAATAATAATAATAATAATAATAATAATAATAGCTTTATTTTACCTGGCAGAGTTTAGGCCTTAAGGCCTTGTCTACCACTCAAACAGGTTCAAAAAAATACAAACAAAAAAAAAGTCTTAAATCTAAATTACAATATATATATATATGTATATAAATATATATATATATATATATATATATAAACATTACAAGTTATGAATACAATACAATTAATATTTATAATGTAATTTGATTTACTCTAAATTTAACGAATTAAATATATATGTACAAGATATATAAAAAACGAGGAAAAGATTAATGACATAGTGTAAAATTAAATAAATAGATAAAAATTAATTATTAGACAACAGGTAACTGTATAAGCGTGACTTAAAGGTGCCAAGTGTGCGGCAACCCCTGATATCTTGAGGAAGGAGATTCCAGGAGCGGGCAGAGGCTACTGTGAAGGAAGTAGAATAGGAGGAAGTGCTATGAAGAGGAATTGTTAGCAGACTGCTATCTTGTGACCTAGTGTCAATATTGTGGTAAGTGGATAACTTCTCAAATCTGGACGCCAGGTAAGTAGGAATGTAGGAATTCAGAAGCTTGAAAAGTAGTGAAAGAGAGTGCAATTTACGTCCGTCAGTAAGACGGATCAAAGAGAGGTTATTAAAGTGTTCTGAAATATGGTCATAACGGCGGATATTGAAAATGAATCGAACGCAAGCATTATGAACACGCTGCAGTCTCTGCGACAAGTCATAGTTTAGATCATTATATATAATGTCACAATAATCGAAGTGTGGTAACACAAGATTCTGCACAAGGATTTGTTTTAACGAAACTGGGAGAAAATTCTTTAAACGTCTAAGATAATGTAAGATGGAGAAAGTCTTTTTACATATGTGTTTCACTTGTGTTTGCCAGGTTAAATTTGCGTCTAGATGTAGTCCAAGATCTATTACTGAAGAAGAATAAGGGATAATTATATTATTTGTAGTAATGTTTGGAAGTTTAGATATGTCAAAGGTTGTAAGCAGTCTTTGTTGTCCCATTAGAATTACTTGTGACTTGTTAAGATTTAGATTTAGACCGATACTTGAAGACCAGTTAAAGATGGATATGAGATCGTCATTCATTTTCGTCAAGCTGTTATAGAGAGAATGAGGAGGTGAATGTAGGTAAATTTGGAGATCATCAGTGTAGAGGTGATAACGGCAGTGCTTTAGTACAGTTGGCAAGTCATTTATGTAGTTTGAGAAAAGAAGAGGTCCGAGAACACTGCCCTGGGGGACTCCAGCGCATTTGTAATAGAAAACAACGTGGAAATTTGAGATTTACAATTTTTGGAATCAATATTTCCATGGTTATTTGAACACTCAGTACTTACAAGGGAAGTACTTGTGTTGGACCAGTTGGATTCTAACAACATTGGAGGATACTGAACACCGTGATATTAGTCATTTCACTGTAAATTCAATAGTATGCATAATATTTAATAGGGAATAAGGAACAAGAAAAAAGAAAAAGAGGCTTAACATCCGTGTATGACAGAATAAATAAGTAAAACATTCGGAAAAAATAAAATAAACAAATAAAAATAGAAAATGATAGTGTGGTGAACGAGGGAAGAACAAAAAAGGGGCACGGAGAGGATGAAAAACTAACGAAATACATATTGCAATGGAGCGGCACGGTTACTTGATGTACAGCGCACCGGAGTGTGAATGTTTTTTCCACTCCCGCAATCGAGTATTTGTACAGTATATACGAATTTTTTTCTATTTAAACATAAAAACTCAATAAATTGAAAGTAAATTAGAATATTTGTTTTATTATATATTGATTAGCACTTTTATGGCGTAAATTAATACTACTTTTTAGGACATAACAGTATATTTCGTGAGTCGTGAATTTATCAATAATTTGGAAATCAAGAGTGGCATTTGTTAGGACTATTTAACGATTAAAATTAAGCAGTTTACTCACAAATCATTATTTAACTATAGTTATAATATGATATTTATATATTTAATGTAAACGGCGATGTTTGAAAACAAATGAGAAAGATCGATACGCTTCATTTGTTTATTTTGTTCATCACTGCAACCAGATCATATTATTTATTGCCAACGGATCGCAATATTATAAGAATGCACCCTAGTGGAGAAATTTATAACCAACATTATAGGTATTAATTCATTCTGATGTCCTATGATGTAAATATGTCAATTGTATTTTTCTGCAACGTCATTTCCTGGAAAATAATTCGTTTAAGAAAGTGCAAACAGTGGTGTCTTTTTTTTTGTGGCATAATCAATTGCTACAAATGTTTTATATTATCTCCCGCATGCGCTATCTCCCGACATTCATGCACTGTGTATACAATCTGGTAGCCATATTTCTTAGAGTCAGTCATTGCAAAATAATGCTATGACCTATTCAGAATGTTAAAAAGGAGGAGCTTTCTTTAATATGATAAACTTTGGTTGATAAATTCGAGGCGAAACACGACTGTGATTGGTTGTAAATAGAAAATGATTGAAATGTCTTTAGAAATAGCAAGGGTAGCTCCATGAGTAACATCCCAAGCGATATCCGTTCCAATCAATATATATATATATATATATATATATATATATTGGTGCAGGAGTATCAAATGAATCAACAGAAAAATTCAAGTCTGATGGAAAAAGAGATCTATGTACCTTCAGTTCGGCTGAAGGTAGATTGGATGTAATAACATCAATAACCATGCTGGGTAATATCAGCTAGCTTAAGAACTTTAGATGTCTGATTGTTACAGCTTCGAGGCTCACTGTAGTGTTTTTCACGTTTAGCCTTAAATTTTTGGCTAGCTTAGTAGTGATAAATGAAACAGTCGAGCCGCGATCAAGTATCCCGTGACAACGTATATATTTATTGTCACCATTGGATACTAAAACCTGAACTGTTGCAATTATAAGAGTAGCTTGTTCAGCTAAGCCAAAAGTTTTACTGGATAATACTTGTGCACCTCCATTAGATTGGTCAGCAACTTGTTCATCACTCTTATCCTGAGTAGGATTACAATTTTTACGAGCAGAATGATAGTTATGCAATAACGTATGATGTCTATTATGACATTTCATACATGAATTGTTATTTTTACAGAATTTGCTACAGTGACCTTTGGTCAAACAATTAGTACAAATCTTATTTTGCTCGACAAAATTATACTTTACTTGCTGATCAATATCCTTAAACTTATCACGCATAAATAATTTATGGTTCTTTGTACAGAACTCACACAAATGTTTTACGTTAGCCTGATAAGCTTTAGGTTGTGATACTTTGCCCTTTTTTGAGTCTTTGTTATACATATGTACAGCTTTTGTTCCTTAGTTATTTCGTCAAGAGTTTGACATCTTAATTCTAAGAATTGTATCAATTCTTGAAAAGCAACCGTAGCATTAGAGTAGGCCTTTAATTCCCAATCTGTATGAGTAGCCGTATCTAATTTAATTAACATCAGATAAGCAAGGATTACACTCCATGCTTCGATGGGAATTCCTAAAGATTTAAACTATGAGTCTGCCTTACAAAATTATCTACCATTTGCCGTAATTTGAAGACAGTTTGAGAATTGAGCTTGGGACACTCAGTTATAGAACCCAACAGTTGGTTGATGAGAACCTTTTAGTTCACGAATCTTTGGTTCAATAATTGCCATACCACAATATATTTGTTTGCAGTGATAGACAACGATCCGAACAACTTAGGTGCTGACTCTTTCAAGCTACTACGTAGATAATGAAACTTTTTAATAGTAGGCAAAGCATTCTGAATGAACCAATGAGATATAAATCTCCTTGAATGGAATCCAATCTTCATAATTACCATCAAATGAAGGTAAATGAATCTTAGGCAAATTATGCCTGCTAGTTATATCACTACCTTGTTGAACATTGATCCCAATTGGAATTTGAGTTTATAACAAATTATCAGAGATAAGTTTTTTTTAGCTTTCGCGATAATTTGAAAGTTCTTGTTTTCAAAATCCAACCTTTCCTTATCTGAATCGGGATCACATTCTAAAAAATCAATCTTATTTTAAACGTACTCAAATTCGCTCAATGCACGGGTGCGGCAGCATAACTTCCTTTTTTAAAATGTGCGCCATTTAGTCGGTTGATGTCGAAGCGGAGCGCTAGTGGTCTCGTTCGAGAGGGGAGACTATAAAGTTTTGTCCTGACACAGTTCAGTCGCCATCATGCGTTGGAACAGTGAGGAGCGTGCGTTTGCCATTGAGGCCTACTTTTCGAGCGGATGTTCTGTGATCGCAACCCGGCGCGCCTTTCGGAATCGCTTTAAATTAGCCCCGTTGGCCCCTGTCCCGGACCGGAAATCAATTGTTACGTGGGTCACTACGTTCAGACAAACTGCAAGTCCGACAAGACGAAGAACTGGAGTCCCTCGGCCGATTAGATCACCTGAGAACATTGAGGTAGTGAGAGCTTCAATGTTGCGATCACCACGGCGTTCTGCGCGCAAACATGCGTCTGCCCTTGGACTTTCCGATCGTTCTGTAAGGAGAATACTTCATGATGATCTTCATTTCCATCCATACAAGATGGCAATTGTGCAGGAACTTTCTGAACGTGACTTCAATTCTCGGAGGAACGCGTGTGAGGTTCTTCTGGAAGTCGTTCCTGAGGACGCTTATTGTTTTTTTTAGTGATGAAGCCCATTTTCATTTGTGTGGATCCGTCAACAAACAAAACATGCGCTACTGGGCTGACACCAATCCTCGACAATTGCATCAAAGGCCTTTGCATTCACCTAAAGTCACAGTGTGGTGTGCAATTTCCTCAAGTGGAATTATTGGTCCCTGGTTCTTTGAGGAAAATGAAGTCACAGTGACAGTGAATTCGGACCGGTATGTAAACATGTTACAGGAATTTTTTTCCCACGGCTAGATGAGTTGGACTTAGGGGACACTTGGTTCCAACAAGACGGTGCAACGGCACACACTTCAAGAGCATCGATGACTGTTTTGAGGGAACACTTCCCAGAGCGCCTTATCTCAATTAGGGGCGATTTGAAGTGGCCGGCCCGCTCTCCCGATTTGATCCCTTGTGATTTTTTTCTATGGGGTTATTTGAAATCCCGTGTTTATGTGACCCGTCCAAGGACCCTACAAGATTTGAAGACCAACATCCAGGAAGAAATTGCCAACATAACGCCTGCTATGCTGGCAGGAGTCATGACAAACGCCAGAAATCGGTTTTACTCAGTGTATGGAGAATGGGGGACGTCACCTACCTGATTTGATCTTCAAAACTGAGTAAAACAAAACTTTATGTATGTGCCTATATTATAAAAAACGAATAAAAATTTTCTGATTCATACAATGCATTTTATTAAGTTTTAAAAAAAGGAAGTTATGCTGCCGCATCCTGTATGTGAGTTAAACGTACTTTTAACCCGCCAATAAAAGATGGTTCATCGATAGAATTAACGAATAGTATGAATCTCGTTAACTTTGACTTAATTAGAGCCCATTTTTATTTATAATTCTTAAATTGTGAATCAATTGTAGCCGCAGAAGTGGAGCTACTATGAGTGTCGATTTATTCCTGAGAATCAAACATTTTAGAGAAGCTATGTTGAACTTTAAAGGAAGGAATAAAGGAATGCTGGCTTACCAATACATTTAATTTTAGCGCAGCGTAGAAAATCAGCTTCAATGACGTAGTAGCAACCATGTATATTCTTGATGCGATTTCTTGTCCAGATATCCTCTTGGATACCACAAGAAATACAATCCTTAATACGTAGCACTTTCGGATCGCATAAAATCTTGTAGACACAACTTCCACAGTAAATGTTGAACGAGCATACATCTCTAAATTCAAACACAAAAAGAATGTTACATGTATTAACGTATCCCATAGACCGGAAGATCCACAGTAACTGTTGAACGATCATCTTGTCTTGTAAGCCCATGTTTACCTTAACAGAGATTCTGGCGCTCTCCCCTAACAGGGAAGAATTCGAACCATACTAATTTGGTTACACTTGTTTTCGTATAGATGTCATTTGAGTGGTCCGTAGTCAGCGTTCCGCCTCATACTGACATCTAGGAAACCAAGGTAGTACTAGGACGGGGAAATTTCGTAAATTTTGCTTAGAGGTCTTTTCATTCAGGCTTAAGGATCTTTTACGAGCCTGAAAATCTTCAGACTCGGGACCCACGGCTTAAAGTCTCTGCCGGAGGACTTGCTCCTTGGATTTTTCCATCCTAAAAATCCATCGACCCCGGCAGGGTTTGAACCCGCGACCCTCGGGACCAGAGGCAAGAAGCATAACCACTTGTCCACCGCGGATACAGCTCTAAATTCAAACACAAAGATAATGTTACATGTAATAACGTATCCCATAGACCATAAGATCCCGGACTAGTCCCCAATAATGTGTAAGATTTCGACACATATTTTAATTTTTCCCGAGGGCATCGTATCCCTATAGCAATTGGATAAATTCTCTAGATAAATTCACTCCTGACTTCGTGAGTCGTGAATTTATCGATAATTTGGAAATCACTCGTGGCATTACTTATGATAATATAAGTCCACCTCAAATTCTACCTCGACAAAAGGTAACTTACCTGTTTTTTCTCCTGCATCCTTCAATTGAGAATGAGCGTAAGATAAACTTTGAGCAGTATTCAAGGAAAAACATGCGTGTAGTAGTACAGAACACGATAACATAAAATCTAAATTTTTGAAGCGATTCATATGTAACAGAGTTGGAAAAATAAGTAAATATTGGTAGTCCTGGTGGACTACGGTGGTTGATTCCATGCTCGCCTCAAGATTCGCTGGTTCAAACCCGGCGTAAAAATCCTGAATATGGATTCATTCGAAAGGAACTAAAATCGCCGACCCGTGACATAGATTTACGCCACATAAAAGAACCACAAGTCTGAAAAAAAAGTCTTCTGAGAAAAAAAATGTTAGCCTTTTCATGCCCCGATTAGATTAGGGTGCTGATTGGGTGCTGTTAGAGAGCATCATTATATTAAATAACACAACTAACAATAATCATTAAAAAATATTTGGCAGATGCTGGAATACCGTCTATATGTTGCAAGTCAACATCGAATTGTATTAACTATTTGCCAAAAATTCGGTCAGATGATGACGGATCCTATGAGATCAATCAAATTAGGCCTAATAATGATTTGCATGCATCGATGGAGATAACTGAGGAACAGAAATTACACATCTTATCTATCAAGGTTGCAAGCAATAGGTAGGGAGGTATTCATCGTCTGTTTTATATAGCTATGGTAATCAGCGTCTCAATTCAAAAGTTAGAGTGAAAGAACCGAAAACATTTGTGAAGAGGCTTTTTATTTCATATTGATGTAATTTTACGTTCCGAAAATCTACAACCTATGGCTTACGGGGGCGTTTCTTCCCTTTGAATGAAGCCATGATCAGGAATTTTATGCCTTGAAAAAAATCATAAGCCTCGACCGGGTTTTAAACTTCGAACCTATGAACCAGATGTGAATATGGTAATCACTAGTCCACACGGCAACAAAGAAACCAGTGACACAAATGTTTCGAAGCTGAAAGTTGAGTTCTGTCTGTGATTTATTCAACTTCGAACAATGTGTAAGTTATTCTTCACGAATTAGCCCTACCTCCGGTAGAACGTAAAATATACATTTATTATAACTTGTCTCTGTATTTTATGTTTACAATCCTCTGTCATCTGAAAAAAAAATGATCCTGAATGTTACCGACACGCTGTATAAAAGTATAATAGATTATTGACACTTACAACAAATACTAGTGTAACTACAATTGAATATATTGCAAGGATTTACGTAAAGATGCAGAATTTGCGTCTCACATTGGAGGAATTCACAAGTTCAGAAATGCGAGGGTTCTTTTGACAGTTTTGACATGCAATCCAACCGGATAGCTTCCCGCTGGCAACTTAAAAATGGACATATCTCCACAGGGGAGTCACGGTATGGCAGAGACAGCAAGATTGTTACATTTTTGTTTTCCTAGAAGTTGGATCAAAGACACAAAATTATTAATGGCACTATCGATCCCTCGTCGTGTTTACAATAAAACCTGTTCCGACGTGAGGCTTTTAAGTTACCGATAAAACCAATGGAGGTATCAACACCATTTCTTGCCCGAGTGTTAAGTTGACTGCAAAATTCAACTTTATGTTTAAGTCAGTTTCTTAGTGTATTGAATGACTGCTGTACTGCTCAAGGCTTAAAACGAATAACAAAATTAAACTTGAACTCAATTCAGAACACTGGGCTTCCATAAACAATCTAATTTCGAACACATGTAACTTACGTACTATGAACCTGAAATGCATGTAAGTAGTGATAAAGAAAGAGAAAGTCAAAACGTTTTAATACGTTGCCTTAAAGTTGCTATTGTGATATCCCAGGTAATATGGCGAGTATCAAGTTCCTCGTAGACACGTAGAAACAAAACACTGTCGATCTATGGGAAAGCTCTTGTGATACGCACTCATGGATTATCCGAAGTCTGTGCTAAAAGTGTCCTGGTGGACTAATAGTTATGTTCCTTGCCACTGGTCTCGAGGGTCGCGGGTTCTATCCCGGCCGGGTTCGATGGATTTTTTAAGATGGAGAAATCCAAGGAGCAAGTCCTCCGGGAGGGACTTTAAGTCGTGGGTACCGAGTCCGAAGATTTTCTTCTTCTTCCTTCCTTCCTTCCTTCCAAGTATTGGGCCAAGACCTGTTACGATCCTATAGAACATTTTCCCTCCAGCGTTTCATAGGACGGCTCAGTGATCTTCGTCCTCTTGGTATATAATTATAAACAGCTTTGGGGATCCGATTTGAACTCATTCTTTCAAGATGGTGTTTCCAATTTAGTTGGTACTGTTTAATATATTCCAAAATTGGTGTAGTCTTCAATTCTTTTAAGATTTCGGTGTTCCTTTTCCGATCCCATCTGGTGTAACCCGCTGTTCTGCGCATGAAACTCATTTCGCAAGCCGTTATTCTGCTTTCATGTTGTCTTTTTAGTGTACATGCTTCACTACCATAGGTCAACACTGGTCTAGCCAAAGTGTTATATAAACGTAATCTGGTGTTTTTTTGTACAAGGGATGGTTTCATGACTTGATTAATAATTCTTAAACTTTTATTATAACTAGTATTTTTTTCAGGGATATCCTTTTCATCCCAGATAGAGAGATAATATCCAAGTTATTTAAATTGATTAGATCTCTCTAAAATTGTATTCTGGAGACCGATTTTACTTTGTATGGGGTCCTTCCCATGAAATGCCATAATTTTAGTTTTGTTAATTGATATTTTCATATTAAATTTGGCACCTATTTTTTGTAAATTATAAATTGATTTTCAGGCATTTAAAATATTCGAAAGCCTGAATAAAGAGGCATCTAGGCAAAATGACCAACCTTCATCAACCTAGTAATACCTTAGTTGAATACTAGATGTCTCATTGGGTCGGTATGTTGACAGCATAACATTCATGACATCTGTAGGGAAATGAGAGTAACTAAATTAACTTGATTAAGTAACTCCTGTTACCCTGGACATACTCAATAATGACTTCACATGCATAACTACGACTCCTAAAGATAAAGAACAAACAATAAATAAATTACTGTATTACTGACATCCACCCACCAGAGAACATTTCCATTTCTCACATGTTACAGATTACGACGTAAAGAAAGCCATCATGAGAATAAAAATCAAAGCAATAGCTACTGACAGTATAAATATTACTTTACTGAACAAAATAATCTGTGTTACACTACCTACTATAACAATATTTTTAACTCCTCACTACAAACTTCAATATATCCCTCATTGTGGAAACAAGCCCTAGTAAGACCACTGCCTAAAGTTAAAACTCCCTCAACTCCGAACAACTTTCTACCCGTTAGCATTTTACCTACCCTTTCAAAAGCTGTGGAACGATTAGTCGATAAACAACTGACTGACTACCTAAATCAGAGCCGCCCAAACATATTTCCATAACTAACTAACTCACTGGCACTATCGAACCCGTAGGTACATGGCCGCGCTGACATAAGCTCTCCATATATCCCTATCCTGAGCCAAGGTTTTCCAATCATCCCCTGTATAATCTACTTCCCTCAAATCATACTTAATGTTATTCTCCCATCTCATTCTTGGTCTACCAACTGGGCGTTTTCCTACAAGAAGCTTCCATGCACGTCTTTCATTCCCCATTCGTGCCACATGTCCTGCCCATCGCAGTCTACGAGACATAACTGTTCTCATTATATCTGGCTTCCTATAAAGACCATGTAATTCACTGTTATGCAGTCTTCTCCATTCACCTGTCTGTTCATCTCTCTTTGGACCAAATTTTTTTCTAAGAACTTTATTCTCAAATACTCGTAATATCCTTTTCTCCCTTAAAGTAAGAGTCCATGTTTCGCATGCATATAATATAACTGGTAGAATAACAGTTTTATATATTTTCAGTTTAACATTTTTTGAAAGGAGTTGGGAAGTCAAGAGTCTCTGCAATGCATAATAACACGCATTTCCAGAATTGAGTCTATGTTTAATTTCCTTGTGCATCTCATTCCTGTTTGTGATTATTGTTCCTAGGTATTTGAATTCAGCCACTTCCTCAAAATTTCCTTCATTTGTCACTAGCTGTCTATTTCCATTATATAATGTATTTCTATATGTGACCATATATATAGTTTTATTAATATTTACTTCCAGTCCCAATTTCTTAGTGTTACTCAGTAGTGTGTGCGTGTTGGCCTTTAATATCTCCTCGCTATCGGCCATTAGTATAGCTCGGGACTCAGCTCCGTGTGCCTGAAAGGAATTTGCTGTCCAGCTGTTAGAACTATGAGCAGCAGAGAAGTGTACCTCCTCCCACTCCCCACACTTCCCCCCGCAAACACACAGAGCTTGGACTCGTGCTGTACTACATCATCAGCATAAACTAACAGCTTATTAATACCATTGAGTTGTAGGCCTTCTTCATCCTCTAAAGATTTGATGGCATGCTCTAGTACAAAATTAAGTAGTCGAGGAGATAATGCATCTCCTTGCTTCAACCCATTCTGGATTTCAAAAGTATCCGAAAATTGTTTGCCTACACACACCTTACTCTTTGTGCCATTTAGACACATTCGTATACGTCTAACTAACTTTTTAGGAATTCCGAACTCTAGCAGGATACTATATAACTTCTCCCCCTTAATTGAATCACATGCCTTTTTGAAGTCTACGTATAGTTGCCGTACAGTACCATTATATTCCCATTTCTAAAATCTGTCTTAAGCTAAAAATCTGATCTGTTGTAGACCTGTTTCTTCTAAATCCACATTGATGTTCTCCTAGAATGTCATCAATATAAGGATTTAGTTTGCTTACTAATATATTTGTTAGAATTTTGTACGAAGTTGAAAGAAATGAGATCCCCCTACAGTTGTTGCAATCAGTTTTATCACCTTTCTTATAAATTGGTATGATAATTGATTCTTTCTATTCATCTGGAAGAGATTCTTTTTTCCAAAATTATATGAAGCAACTGGCGTATCTTGTCCATCAATTTTTCTCCACCCAATTTTATCAGTTCTGCTGGGATCTCATCTGAACCTGATGCTATATACAGCTTCAATTTTTCTATCGCCATTTCAACCTCTAATCCACTTGGTTCTACGATTAGCATTTCTGCTGTCTGTAAATTATCCTCTTCAATATCCTGTTCTTTATGTACATTTAATAATCGATTATAGCAACTTTTCCATCTATTTAATATAGTCCTGGCATCTGTAATCATATCCCCATTTTCATTCCTAATTATGTTTGTTCTAGCCTGAAAATCTTTTTTTTTTCTCTATCCTAATTCCCAGATATAATTGTCTAATGTACCTATTTTTTTTAGCATTCGTTTCAAGATCAATAATCTTCTCTCTCAGATATTCCCTCTTTTTACTCTTCAGTAACCTCGTGGTTTCCCGTCTAACACTAACCGATTGCTCCACATTTACCTCATTTGGCTCGTGTAACCATTTTATTTTTGCTTGCTTTCTTTTCTTTACAAAGTCGATACATTTCTCATCAATCCATTTCTTGTTTTGCCTCTTTTTTAAGTAATCAATGCTTTCTGATGCTGTCAATTTAACAGTATCTCTTTAGCCTCCCATGCTTTATTTATATCAGTTTGTTCTTCGTTTGCCACATTGCCATCTGAAGATTTCAGTACTTCAAATCTATTAGCAATTTTAATCTGATATTCTTGCCGCATTTCACTATTTTTCAAGTTTTTTAAATCAAATTTTTCAGAACCATCTTTAGCGTTTGTTCCTCTCATTAGCCATAGCCGTTGTCTGATTTTCACTCTGACCAGATGATGATCCGAATTGCAGTCTGTCCCTCTAACTGATCTGACATCGATGATGCTACTGTGCCAGCGTTTGTCCACATATACGTGATCTATCTGGCTTCGAGTTTTGTCATCTGGAGACGTCCAGCTGTATTTATAAATATCCTTATGCTCTGTTGTGCTCTTAACAATGATATTCTTTGATGTGGCAAAGGAGACTAATCTAACCCCGTTGTCGTTACTATCTTCATGATGACTGAATTTGCCTATCGTTGGTTTGAATATATCTTCCCGTCCCACTTTTGCATTAAAATCTCCTAAGACAATTTTCATATGACATCTCGAAGAAACATCAAGGTAATGCGGGCCACGGGCCTTATTATAGCTGTTTTGGAATATTATTATTATTATTATTATTATTATTATTATTATTATTATTATTATTATTATTAAGCATTTAGAATAGATAATATAAGGAACGGTGTAATTATACAAAATATGAATGTGCTAACTTCAATTGTGAATTTGACAAAACACACAATTAAAATGTTATGATCGTGTAAAAAGAATGACGGTAGACAGTTCCCCCCCCCAAAAAAAATACTAGATTGGCCGTCACTTGACAGAAGAGGAATAGGACGGCGAAAAATAACGTGGCTTTATGATGTTTTGAGCAGGATGAGAGGGAAAAAATGGAATATGGAGATTGGAATGATAGAGAGATTTGGTGGAGAATGACAATAGATTAATTGAGACGTTGCGGATATTAAGGGCGAACTCGACTTGCTTACTCGTATTTAAACTATAGTGGTTCTTCGAGATAATTCGCCCCTAATATCCGCAACGCCTTAATTGGGCGCAATAAGATGTGAAATATTGTGAAATTTGTGTTCAATTAAATAGTAATAATAATAATAACATTTTTTATTATTATTATTATTATTATTATTATTATTATTATTATTATTATTATTATTATTATTATTATTATTATTATTATTATAAGCGTGTGTTGATTTACTTGTTATGTTGTTATAAAATATTTCAAAACTTCTTGCTCCATTAGTGGTAGACTAAAATTATAGCAATAACACATTTGAATTCATTAGAATGCTACAGGCCTACAGGGGCCGAATAGAAAGTGATAAAGGGCCGTAGTTTGGACGCCCCTCTAAATGGATATAACCATTTATATCAATTTCCGTCAGGCTTCAGGACAGGACACAATACAAATACTGCTCCACTAAATATGTACGAAGACATACGCGAAGGCGCTGATAACACCGTTCTGCATTTTAAAATGTATGTGTTTAATCTGATAGGTGATTCTAAACGGGATTTTTGTGCTGAATTCGAAAACGATCTCCATTTTCTCCTATCACGTCACGTTTTCAAAATATTCATGAAAATTAAATTATAGCTTTGTGAAACGTAATACAAATTACTTTCAACAAGAATTTTGTGTGAAGAACTAGGCCAGAATTTATTTGCCACTAATTAATCATAATGTAATAATAGTTAATAATTATAAGCATATTCTTAACCTTACCCCTATATTGCATTTAAATTTTTCTCCTTTTTTACTTCCTGGCATGTTCAGAGGAGTCCCTTTTTAACATCCAGCAATAGTCAGACATTATGTTAATACTCTACTTCACCATATGCCTCATTTCCATATTTTTTATATCCTGGTGAATGACTAGCCTCATGGGCTAGTGGTCAGCGTTTCCGACTACAGTCCATGATTTGGAATTTATATTACGTTTAGGTTAAGGACTGACTCTCCGGGCTTTTTGTTATCATTTATCACCCATCATATCATCAGGGGAACGTAACTCCGCCTTCAAGGTGCTCCAACCTAAGAAATGGATTACAATTCTGCCAAAGCTAGAGGAGAAAGCCTGAAAAGTCATAAGAGACAGCCTGGTGGCATTAGACTATATATATATATATATATATATATCCTGGTGAAATCTTTTATCCTGTTCCTCACTAAAATCATCTAAATTATCAGGGAAATGATTTAGATTGGAATGAAGGAAATGTACGTACTTTGACACTCATGTTGCAAGGAATCTGTTTGAAATTTTTGTTGTATCACTTTCACTATGTTAACATAATTTGGGTCTTTTTTATTTCCTATTCTTCTTCTTCTCTTCTTATTCATAATTTCATCCTGTTTATATCCAAAATCACTCCTCGGACGTAGACGTACTGGTTGTACATTCACTGTCTATCCATCTCATTAATGTTTGTATTATATTTCAGTTTATTTTGAATGTTATAAATGTAGTGTAGGTATACATAGTTTTAAATAAATTGGATTAATTTACATTTCCGTCTTATTTTAATATTATTTTCATGTTCTTTCAAGTTTGTTTAATATTATAACAATTCAGTGTAATTAGACCTACACGTAGTTTTGTGAAATATATGTACGGTATAATCCTCGTACACACACTAAAATTTAAAAAATAAATGCAATGTTGTTTAATTATATGAAATTGAAACTTTCTCATATTTGTTATAAATAAGTAAGACTACAGCAGGCCCCCTATTATAAGTCCCAAGATTTGTTACTGATTAATTGAATTTTTAATTTAAGATAGTCATTAGGTTACTGAAGGCAAGTAAATGGTCTTCTCTTATATGTAAACATATTTTGTTATTTTGATATTTTTATATGTATTCTATGCCTATTTTGTTGGAAATTGACCAATTATAAGAACCTCAATTTGTTTTTACATGTATGCACATTAATAAATAAAGCTGCATCATAATATCTCAGTGTGAATTCCTATTAATTTTAAGTTAGTAATGATTTTTTGTAATATTGTATTTTTTCCAACATGAAGTCGCTTTGTTAAATGTTTGTCCTTTCTGTGTTCAGATCTCTTTACTGTATTATAATATATATAGTGTAATTTCTACACACAACTACTCTTTGAAACCAATCACAATTACTTGGAAAGGAATATTATCCCTATGACTATATATTCTGATCCTCTGTTAGATTAATATCTCTCTCTTCCCAACCAACGCCGATGCTTTTGATAAGTTTATAAATGTCTTATTCCCCTGTATTTGCTCATATTATGTAATATATCTAATGAAGGCTATATTCTTGTCACTGTGTGCCAGAGGGGTAGAATAGTAGTTATTTAAATCCTGTATCCCATTGAAATCTAATAATACAACAATCACGAATAAAAATATGAACATGTTTTCCTATTTAGGCCTAACTTTGTAAGACATTTGTTTTGTAAATTCAGAATCTTTCTATGATAGCTATTGATATATGAGTGTAGTCTTCAATTTGTACATATCGAAAGGATAGTTAAATTAGTAACAGCAACCTCTGCTCAAATTATCTTACCTGAACACAGTAGTATTAATAATGTACTTTCAATAAATTATATTCAGATGTTGGTATTTTTTTCACATCGATTTTCTTAGCTTAGTTCATTTTTTCCGTAAAATGGGGAGCTGGCCCATCGTTATAACCCCCAACCTGGAGGACCAGATGATTTTTGTTCAATGTTTCCTTCCTCTAGGCTTTGACGAACCAACATCTCCCTACAAGGCAACATTTGCCGTATCCTGGCAAGGAGCCCTCACAAAGTACCATCATCCGGGCCAGAATGAACCCTGGTTTTTTAAAGAGGTGTTACTCCTCCATCACTCCCCATTTCTCCTGGCTTGTGAGAGGCAGAGTATAGTTCTCAAAAATGAGTCTAGGTTGGCTGGAAATCTCTAACTATTGTGTGGTGCGGAAACATTGACATTAAGCAGAGAGCAAGCACATAAACTATAGGTGACAGAGATGCAATTTCGGAGGAGGATTTCTAGAAATTCAAAAAGAGACAAAATTAGAAATGCTAAAATCACAGAAGTAATGGATGTTCAAAATGATGTTCTACAAGTTATCGAAGAAGACTGAAATGATTTGGTCACATAAAGAGAATATCAGATGATTGGATACCTGAGATGATATTAAATATTGAAGCGGAGGGCAACAGAAGAAAAGGGAGACCAAAAGAAAGTGGATTCAAGGAGTGCATAGGAGTATATTGTCGAGATGATGACAAGAGAGTCATGCAGTGAATAGGGATTTATGGGGGAGTAAAATTTAAAATGGGTTGTAGCAAAACTACTGTATTGTAGAAAAATTCCTAATAAAGAAGAAGAATGTTAACATTTTCCAATTATGGTGTAAAGGCCAAAATTGTATTCAGGATGAGGTGATATCCCCTATTAGAAGACCGCTTATAAAGTAAATTTTTGATGGTCTACTTAAAGACCATCACGGTATGTTTTCTCATATGTATTTCACGATTGATTTCTTTCACAATTTGAATTAACATAATGCATATAAAACAAATTTTAACATTTATATGTTTTTAACATAATATTGTACCAAATTTTCTATCTTAATTTTGACAAATTTGTTATTGATAGAAACTGTAGTTCTTTGTGAAACGACCAATCATAATAATTGAGTTTGTATTATTTAAACATTCTTACCTCGTATGGTAGTTTAGTCGGACATATGTTTCAAGGCTGTTGCCACGTCTTCAGCGTTTCACAAGAATGTTTAAAAAATACAAACTCAATTATGAAATTGAACCTCATGTTACTTCCTAATGATTTTTAGGAAAGGAGTAATTTATTGATACTAGTTATTTACATGTAGTAAATGCATATTACTCATACGTTATTTTATTATAAAAAATATACAATGGATATTCAATATGCTGTGGTCTCGAGGTAGCGTGCTGCCTTGTCACACATCGGGCCCGGGTTCGATCCCCGGTCGGGGCAGTTTTCTACGTGAGGTTTTTATCGGGGTTTTCCTCACCTGTATGAGAAATGTCAGGAAAAACTTTAAGGCCCAAACGTTCCCCGAAATCATATGGACATCATCATCATCCTTATCATTATCTCAATTTGACCAATATCATGGGACAAACATTTGATAAATAGAATGACAACCTGCCTATTAGGATTGCATTTGTGAATATTATTAATGGCAGTTACCTGGAACATATTTACTTACTTTCTCACAAAGAAATTTAATTTTCAGATTTTTTTTTATTTTTGTGGCACAATGCTTAATAAATCTTGAAGAGAAAAACATAAACTACTGAATTGTGTTTATATGATTCTAACAAAATGATTATAAAATAGTTTATATGTCAATATCCGGCTTTGTGCTCTGGGGTTTAAGGCCCTCGCCCCAAGAGCCAAGGGTTAAAATCTGGCTGGTGTCGATATATTATTTAGGATGGATGAATCCTAGAAAACAAAAAGTTCTCTGGGAGGAACTTTAAGCCATGGGTTCCGCGTCTGAAGATTTTCAGGCTCGTAATATAATCTCGACTAAATTGGACCAAAATTTAATGGGTCTTTCCCATCCAAGTAAAGGCTTTGTTAAGACTTAATGAAAATTAGCAGCATAAAACACATTATTACAGTAATTAAGACATTATGTCTGTACATTCTAACCTCCGAGTCTTCAATGCACAATTGTTAAATATTGTCTAGTAATGTGTTAGATCCTTGCATCCTGCAACAATATCAAAAACATTTCAACTGCACGTCACACGCTTTTATTCCTCGTATGTTCCTCAGCATTGGGCTATCCTGGAGAACTGGTCTTTATGTGCGTGCAGACTAAGTCTTCGGTGATATCCGGGAATGAAGCGATGTTGTAATATCCCAGCAAGCATTCCAGAAGAAGAAAAGGAATGTATATGATTTTATCAGATAATCAAAAGTGACAAATATTTATTCACCATCATATATAGAGTATAGAACAAAAGCATTATATTTTTAGTGGGTTCTATTACTTTAATAATATTGAAATTTCTGAGAAGTCATACACTTAGGAGAACATTTTTATTTTCTGCTATATAAAAAAAAGAATGTACCATGAAAAACATAACATATAGCAACTATTGATATGTTACATCCATACAGCCATAGTAATTCTGCCCAAGGGCAGGTCTTTGACTGCAATCACGGCATTTTCATGTTATGCTTTACAGCTTTGTTAGGAAATTATAGGTGTGGTTGCTTCACGTTGCTTTCCACACCGATGAAGGATAGAGATGGTAATGATAAGGATGATGATGACCGGATGATTTTCGGGGACCGTTGGGCTCTAAGCTTCCTGACATTTGTCTTACAAGTGAGGAAAAACCCCGAAAAAACCTCACGCAGGAAGCTTGTGCCGAACAGGGATCGAACCCGGGCCCGCTACCTAGAGACCACAGCGGTGGGCATATGTTACATATACTTTATGAATTACAATGCCTATTTCATTCCCTTTGAGTTACCGGTACACATTACATTTTATTCATGATCACTGCATAAACAAGTTTCATTATTCTCATTATGGATGTATTGGACTACAACTCACCTCTAATTCTCATATAATGTTTTCACAGTTCATACCAGAACATGTTATACAAATATAAAATGTTGGGCGATTGCATACAATAGTTGCTATATTTATGGCATTTCTTGTTAACTCACTTTTAATTAAACTAGAGGTTTCTTTATGGTAAGCGATATTATCCAATAAACTAATTGGTATACACAAACTTGCAGTGCACCATAAGGAGAAGTTGGCTATTCTGTTTGAACAGTAACAAATTGCAGAAGGACTAGAGACATAAAATCTCCAAAACTGACTTATGCTGTAATAAAGATCGCCATTTATCAAATATATAGAATGAAAGTTGCTTCAATCTCTAATGATTGAACAGTAGTTTATGAACCACTATGCTATACCATATAACATTAATATGACACTGTTGCACTATTTACTTTTTCCTTATCTACTAACATTTCATACTATTTTAACATTTCGTAAAGTTTCTTAAAATATTTTTTTTACAATTCTTATATATTTATTTATGTATGCAAAATCTCTCAATCATTTCTTCTAAGTTCTGCAGAACTGTAGTGCATATGTGCATGCAAAACGTTTCGTCAATATATGGCAAGACTAACTGTGCTCTCGGCATGGCAATCTTTCACAATATAACTACAATTTAATTTTGTTAGGTTGAAAAGGAAAAGTAATTGTACACCAAATTAGTTTATACTTTATCGAATAATAAATTATTTACTTTATTAGGTTACGAAATTACTAGTTAGTGGACAACCATTCTTTAAAAGCATGTTTGGGAACTTATTGTGAAGATTGATTATTCCGATAGCACAGATCGTCCTGCAATCTATCAAGTAAGTCATAAGCCTTGCACCCCACACAACTGTTATGTAGGAAAAACTTTAGTTTACCTTCCCTTAATTTTTGTTTCCAACAGAAAAGCATGCGCATGAGCAAACTAGATGGAACCATGTAGCTGTGAAGTTGGTGTGAGCAAACATAACAATACATTCCAAAACATTTCTTAGAAATTAATATGCACCAACTTTCTCCTTCCTAACCTAACAAAATAAATTATTTGCATATTATTTAATGAAGCATGCACTAATCTGATATACACTAGGCTGTCCCATCGGAACCTGCAAAATGAAGTGAGTAAACATCCATTTCTAAAAATATTTGTTTTGAATGTTGGTCATTCGAATATTCACAGATATCTTCACCATCTAGTAGAAGTTTCTTAAGCATCACACATGTGCACAATAATTCAGTTTCAATGTCACATTCATAACACTTCTGAAGTATTTGGGGAAGATTGGTTTGATCTATTGTGGACCGGCCCTTCCGGAATCAATATTGATAATAACCAACAATATTTTCTACAAAAGGGACACGTCTCTTAAACAGTATATAATATATTAAAAATCCCATAATAAAGTTAAATTTCACTGTGTTGTTAAAAATGCTGTGAATATTCATAATACTCGTATTATTTCCAAATACTGTCCGACAAAGTGGAACATTGACCTGCTTGGTTCGTGGATGATTTGCGAACTAATGTAGTGTCATCCCGCGTACACTGGCTTCACGTCATCTGTGACGTCGATGTGAGTAGCTATTACCCTAAGTAAGCTGGGTAAGTGCTTCATTTTCTATTTGTACCTGACTATGCATGTTTAGTATTTACGTCCGTGCGAAGCAGCAACAACGCTCTATGACTGGAGGTAAACGTTCTGCTTTGTCGTATAATAATTGATCAATTTTCTTCCAAACATCATCGTTATTCCAGATCTAGGATTTGTAACTACACGGTCTTTTACTTAGACTTCCAGAATATAATCAGTGATTGCTTGTAATTCATAATAAATCACGAATTGCTATTGTAATTGGAAGAAATCACGTTTCATGAATTGTAAATTAACGTCTCGCATCAAGAGAAAAAAGGTGTCTTTACAATAATAGATGCAATCTACTGTACGTTTGGTATTCACCATTTTCACCAAATCATCATCAACATCATCATCTTAAGGCCCTACAACTTCAAAATTGAATGTTTTGGCCTTCTCAATAATCTTCCTCCAGACTTTTCTATCTTCTGCCAATTTCAGGTTTGTCATCCTCGTCTTCTTCAAATCCTCCCAAACATCGACCTGTCATCTCATCTTAGGTCTACTAACAGTTCTAGTCCCTCTAGGCTTCCATTTATGTAGTTTTTTTTAACAATTTCTGATGATCCATTCTTATCAGATGACCAAACCATCCATTCCTAAGAGATCTGATATGATTTATTATATTTTGATTTTTAATTATGTTATTTAATTCAATATTTGTTTTGATTTTCCAAGTTTGGTCTGGTTCTTTATTTGGACCATAATTTTTTATGAGTATCTGTCTCTAAAAAAAGTTAACAATTTTTGTTTGATTGTTTCTTTGAGAGAACTTGGATAAGGTTACTATTGATATTATTAGTGTTTTGTATGGCCTTAATTTGGCAGATTTATGTATTATTTTACTTTTAAATAATGTTAAATGTGCATAATACGCCTTATTTACATTTTCAATTCTTTGTTTAACCTCTTTTTCCAATGAATTGTGTCTATTCATTATTGTACCCAAATACTTAAATGCTGACACTGGTTTAATTTGACTATTATCTATTTGTAGATCATCTGTATTTCTGTTCAAGTTGGTATATTTTAGGTATTCTGTTTTATTTGTATATATTATCAATCCAAATTGCTTCGATTCCTCTTTAAGTTTTATGAAAGTTTCTGTTAGTGCTTGTTTTGTTCTTGCTGTTATCATTATATCGTCTGCATGTGCTGTACGTTGTTTAAGTTTAGTTGAAATATTTCCTCTTAATTCCATACGTTTAAAAAAATAATCAATTACCAAAACAAACAAAGTGGCTTACAATGGATCTCCTTGTTTTACTCCTGTTTGAATTACAAAACTCTCACTAATATTGTTGTTTATTTGGACTTTTGCAATCGTGTCAGTTAGGGTCAATGATATTAATTGAATCAGTTTTTGATGCACATTATAAAACTTTAGACAATGAAATATTTTTCTTCTATTAACAGAATCAAAGGCCTGGGTATAATATATGAATGTATTATATAAATCTATCTTATATTCATAACATTTCTCAAATATTTGCCATATTATAAAAATATTATATTTCGTGGATCTATTTTCACGGAATCCCATTTGACAATATTCTAATTTTTTTCTGTATTATTTTAATCAGTCTTTCATAATAATATAGCAAAAAATTTGTAAGCTATATTTAGAAGAGTAATAGGTATATAATTAGAGCATAATAATTTATCGCCTTTCTTGTAAATATGATTTTAATATGCATTTTGCATGTTTTCATAAAATTATTTTATTTCTGTTGATTTCTCCTCAGTTGGTGCATAAACATTAATCAAAGTACAATTAATATACTTGCATTTAATTCTTAGGTTACATTATTTTATATTAATAGGAACAAAATCAATTATTACATTATTGATTTTCTTTTTCACAAAGAAATCAGTTCCTGCCTGGCCAGCTTTTTTTGTTGAACCACTACAATATAATACATAATCTATCTTATTAATTATTCCGTCTCCATTTCATCTTATTTCTTGTAAAGCTATGATATCCGCCTTTATTTTATTAAGCTTGCATTTTACCAGGTGTGAGTAACGTCTTTACATTCCAGGTTCCTACGTATATTTTATTCTTATTCCTATTGACTCTCTTGTATCTAGTACAATTAATACGTCCGGCCGAATGATATTGAGACTTGAAAACAAGGTTTGTTTTTACTGTGATAGGGAGCTAACTTAATGCCAAAACCCCAACCTGGAGGGCCAGGTCCTTTGATTTCGGGGTTTTCATCCCCTAGATCTGTTGCTTTGACCACAGCTTAGAGACTGGTCTCCCCTTTAGATTTATTTTCACCAAGTATCACTCCATTTTCTGATTTTACGTGTATTCGGGAAATATGATATTTCGTTAGTATACGTTATAATGCCTAACATTGTTAACGTCACCATTGAAATATGGGATAACAAGATAGACAAATTTTTACCAGAGGCCTTTTATTTGAGGCTTGCTATTCTTTCACGTGTCTTACATTTAAGATAAGGGATACGGTTTTACTTCCCTTCCGAAGGAAGTCATACTCTTTAATTCCATCGGTCCCGTCCGGGTTTGTATCCACGAACCTCGGAACCGGAGGCAAGCATGGTTACTGCTGTGACCTACTTAACTCTGAGATTTACTAGCCCCCAGTCATTGATTGAATTTCAGCATGTTGGAAGAACTAATCAAGAAGTTGAATTAAGAATTATTTTAATTCGTTTTACCAATTAAATACTTCCATTACCATTATTTTATTAATGAGAGTAAAATTATTCTGATTTCTTATAATTTCAGCTGTGTGTGTAGCGTGCTGCCTTGTCACACAGCGAGCCTGGGTTCGATCCCCGGTCGGGACAATTTTCTTGGATAAGTTCTTTTCGAGGTTTTTTCTCACCTGTAAGTCAAAATGTCAGGATACTGTAAGGCCCAAACGGTCCCCGAACATCATCTGACCATCATTATCATATTCACCTCATTAGATTCAGTTTGGCGCAAGACAAATTTGATATGGAATTCATGATAAAATGGTTGAAAACACATACGAATCATGGGGTCTCACAGTAAATTTACAAAAAACAGAATATCTGGCAATAAATACCAATGAACGAGTAAATTTAATATTGGAAGAAGGAATCCAAATAAAGCAAGTGAAACAAACTAAATATTTGGGAATAATTATGGATAACATTGAAGGTATAGGCAAAGAGAACATAAAACATAGAATTGAATTGAGTAGCAAAATAATATCATCGTTAAATTCCAAATGGTGGGATAAGCATATTTGGAAAGACACAAAAAAATATATTGGTAAAACATTGGTGGAATCTGTTGCAATGTATGGAAGTGAGGTATGGACAATCAATAAGTACTACAAGAATAGACTAATAGCTCTAGAAATGGATTATTTACGGAGAAGTGCCAGAAAGTCTAGATTAGAACATGTCACAAATAAGGAAACTAGAAACGTAATGGAAGCAGAAGAAAGCATAATTGAGAAAGAATTGAGGAGAAGGAATTAAAGTGGTTAGGACATGTCTTAAGAATGGAAGATGAGCGATGGCCAAAGCAACTATATGAATGGCATCCGAACAGAAAGAAGAAAAGAGGGAGACCAAGGTTAACATGGAAGGAAAACATGAAGACAGTAATGCAAGCTAGAGGGCTAAGCATCGAAGATGCCCAAGACCGTAGGCTTTGGGTGGTTTGGCACGGGAAGACGGCAGCAGCTGTAAAAACCCGAAGATAGATAGAGATAGATTCTTTTTGGGATTAAGGCCCGTCCTTGCACATCACTACCATCATCACCACCAACCATCGTATCATTCGGGCAGTGTAACCCCGCCATCCAGGCGCCACAACCTCAGAAGTACGCTAATGTCAGGAGAGAATACCAGAAATGTCGATATGAAAGACTGGTGGCATTGAATAAAGAAAAAAAAGTTACCATACACACTTAGTTCTGCATGGTTTGATAAAATGTGTTTGGGATATTTGGATAGAATTCAGTCTGTTTATTTTGTTAATATTGCATCATATTTTGACACAATTTTATATCTGAATTCTTATTTATTGCTAGCCTCAGTGGCCCACTGTGCGTAAGATAAAAATTTACACCTTTCTGTAACGAAATAATGCTTGATCCCTAACGGACTGAAACAATTACCTATATTAATAAAACAACTAACTGGGATATGTACAGATGACCCTAAAATATTTAATCACACCAAATATAACACTGTAGACAACACAAGACCTAAACATAGCGACTAAGACCTCCCAAGATACACAATCAGAAATACATCGACTGTATAACGACAACAATCACCAAAAGACGAAACAATCATGACATACCTGGACTAGACAACCTACTACAGAAAAAAAAAGACACACGAAGGAGATGACAATGACTCCTACAAGACAAGCAGCACCTAAACTTTCTTACCAGACGATTTCACAACGTAATACAGATATACAAAAACGACAAACTAGACAAAGAACTGAAGACTGCAGTAGAAAACGACCAAACCTGGAAAATACTACAAAACTTCACGAAAAATAGAAAAAGACGAAACAAACCCCTACGTACCAGACACGGACGTGTACACGACTACCTATACAAAGCTAACGCATTTGCAGACACGCTGGAAGAACAATTCAGATCCAGAACTAATAACTTGATATATGACCTCTTCCAAGCGAGAACTAGATGACGGAATAAAGAATTTCTGAATACTCCCCCGACATCTAACATACCACAGACCACACCTACTGAAATAAAGAAAATAATGAAGTCAGTAGGAAATAATAAATCCCAGGAAAATTCAGGCTACCAATACAAGCATTAAAATAGCTACCACGAAAAGGACTAGTACATCTGACTAAACTATGTGACACTTTTCTGTTCCTACACCACTTTCCTACATCCTTCAAATACGCCTACATACTAATAATATTGAAAACCTTCAAAAATCCATTATTCCTTCAAAACTATGGACTGATTAGGCTTCTAGACCACGCAGGAAAAGTGTTAGAAGAATAATATTCCACAGACTAAATCCACACCTAACACACTTATACCAGACTCACAATTTGCCTTTCAACACGACCACTCAAACGACTCTACAACTAACAAGACTAATTGACGATACCACTGGCTACTTACAAGACAACACACTACTGCAGTCTTCTAAAACATAGAAAAAGCATTTGACTCAACATGACACATGGGGCTATTATACAAAATAATCCGACACAATATACCCGACTCTTACACTCATATAATACTCTTTTCTGAAAAACAGGACATCCCAAGTAACCTACAATGGATAAAATTCCACACGCCACCCCGCTATACGGGAGCTCTCAAGTTTCGGTGCTAGCTCCAATATTATATAACATTTATAGAGCAGACATGTCCATATTCAGACACGTTAAAACAGCACAATTTGCAGACAACACTGCCATATACTACACATATCAGAACATTCATACCACAATAGACGAAATAGAAACACATAAATAGACTCAAAATTAGTTCTCCAAATGGAGAATCAAGATCAACACAGAAAAAACACAAGCCATCATATTTACTCGAAGACAACCAAACCCAACTCACCTACATATAAACAACACATGCATAGAATACAAAGACATAGTATGGTATTGGACAAAAAAAAAACATTCAAACAACACATCCAACTGTTGGAACAAAATCACTTTACAGAGTGGGTAAGATTTACCCTCTACTAAACGCACGAACATTCACACATAAACACAAATTAACATTATACATTACACTATAGTCAGACCACATTTTACATAAGCCAGCCCAGCCTGGGGACATGCAGTTTTCTGCCACATATGCGAGCTTTAGAGAATTCGAAACAAAACTACGAATTATACTAAGGGTCAACCGTCAGACTGAAACAGTAATACTATACGACATAGTAAACTTACCTTACCTAACCGACTACATCAGATGACTAGCACGTAAGCTAAGAGACATACAAAACCCATGATAACCAATTAATAAGAACTATAGGCACAACACAAATACAGACTACACTAAGATACAGAACACTAATACACACCACACTAAGATACAGAACACTAATACACACCACACTTCCCCCCCCCCGCTTTCTTTCTCGTTTTCTTTCCTTTACACTGTTATTTTTCCCTTTTTTTTTGTTTTTTTTTTACATTTGTTAATCTTTTTACCTTATTCACACATACAAACACAAAGACAGGATTCACACCATGAGTCAAGGTGGATATTAAAAATCTTCTACCTTGCCGGGAATCGAACCCGGGTCGCCGGAGTGGATGGTAGGGACTCTACCTACTACGACGTGGCGACGGACTATACAAAAATATTTTATGACCGAGAAGCAAACATTCGTCTAAAACAAAAACAATTACACAACCGAAGAGAGAAATATTTCTCCAAGGGTCACAAATATATATAAACTAAACAAAAGCACCCAGGCATGGGCTATGACGACTGAAATTATCGTCGAAACCAAACACACACCCATAGAGCGTTAGGTGTGAAATTCTTTTCAACAGTTCATCTGTATAATATGTTGAAATATTTCATATTTAGGCAACGATTTTGTATGTACTTCTTATTTCTACATCCAAAGTGACATGCCCCGTGAATGATGAATTCCGTGTCGATAGAATAGGAATTCACTCGGATTTTCGTTTTCAGACATGATGGATGTGGCTATATCCAGGTAGGAGTCGCCACTGCGTCCTTTACGCTTTACGAAGACGAAACAAACAGTCACGAGATATCAAACTTGGGCTCCAAGTAAGAATGGTAAAATTTAGAGGCTTTTATTGGTAGTGTGCCAGTACATGCTGACCTATATGTGTGTGTCTCTCTATGCTGCACTATCTTCACTGACTCTTAAATCCGTGTTTAAGCCACTATTTTGTTATTTTACACATAGCTCATTCAAATGGTAATGAACGTTATATATTACATACTTTTTTTCGCCTCTTGTGATTCATAAATGTAGAATTTGAACAATATTGAAATTTAAAGTAGTAGTTATTTTTTTTTCAAATAAATGAGAATCCATATCTTAAAGACTAATATTTCTTAAAGACTAATTATTTCTTAACTGTTATCTTATATGTTATAATATTGCGTAACGAATGTCACTTTGATGTTTGATTGAAATGACATTTTTAACGAAATTTAAAAACTGTTAACAATCTACAGCAGAAAAGAAAACAAACCGCGGCTTTCTAATTTTAAATTTGCATGAAATCCCGCATGTATATAATACATAATATGAAAAAGTGTAAATAAAATACGATGTTCATAAGTTGGAATGACCCTTATTCTGCCCGGTTATATCTACTTGTTTACTTTTCTCCTTCTCTTTTTGCTGCTAGTCTTTTATCACTTCGTCGAATTACAGAAAGGAGATTTTTATGTTTGAGTATTGGTAGAAGATTTCAAGAACAATTCTCTTATGTCAGAAACTATATTTTCCTAAACAAAGTTTTACCGCTGCAGACGCTGATAAGTGATAAGATTGGTTGATTAGTAGGCAAGGATCGCTCAACTCGGAGTTGTGACCGATTTATTTTTACATAGATGCATTGTACTGTACACCCTTAGACAAAAAAAGTCATCCGCAGTTTCTATCAATCGTTCGGAGAACTTCGTGAGCGCTCGCAGAAGCCGTATTCACATCAACACATTTTCAGTAATTGTACTGGGTTGTTTGCTAGTTAAAGCAGTGCACACTCAAGTAACATGAAAGAGAGAGCTTGGCTTAGTGTGTTTCCGTGGTTGAGAGGTTTAATACACGTCATCTGCGTTCGTAACCTCACGGGTTGGATTCCCAGTCTACTTTTTTTTTAAAACTGAACGTTAGAACAGCATTTAGCCTGTAATATAGTTTCATATTTAATTTTATATTTGAGTTTGATGGCTTTAATGCACACACAAAAATATAAATTAAAACCTTCTTCTAATAAGTAAATGCGGAAAGAAAATAATATATTCTAAAATTAAAACTTCAACAAAAACAAAATCAATATCGGGTGTATGAACCCTCATCATCTACTACCGGCTTCAATCTGCGGGGCATTGATGCAATCAAATTTCTACAGGCACGTGGACGATCGGCTAGAGCGTCCCAGACTTCTTGAATTCGTGCCCATAAGCCATATTTCGTCTTTCGTGCAACTGCAGGCCAATTAGAGTTCATCTCTATTTTCATCTTAGCCCACACATTTTTGATTGGATTCAAATCTGGTGAACAGCGAAATTTGATTTGCCTTCTCCTTTTACAATCAAATCAAATTTTTCTAAACACATTTCAGAAACCGGCCACAGTTTCAACAATATCGATAATACAATGTCAATTATACACAGAGAAAACAACAGACACAAAATTAACATTTTAGAAGAAATCGAAATTGTCAAGGACGTTAAGAATACAAACATTCTTGACGAAAATATGCCTAATGAGCAAAACCCTCTACAAGACATATACAGATAATTCAATTCTACTACAACTCCAGAAGATGAAGCAGGCTTCGAAAGACCTACACGTGAAATCAAGGAAAATTTTAAATAGTTGAGTAAGATCGGTAGTATACAAGGTAAAAAAATATATAATTTAACATTTTTATTACCTCAACGGTATAAAAAAACAATTATGAACTTAAAATGTATAGATTAATTCAAATGTCAAAATAAAATGTTGTATTTAATTCATGACACATTTTAATACAAATTTCACGAAAAAAAACTGCGTAATTGAAGACACGAACCTTCGACCTTCATTACAAGAGAAAGTGACCGCATACTTTAACGCTGACCTATCAGGACAGGTAGGAGAGTCTTCAGTTCATGCCACATAACACAGTAGCTCAGAGACTGCACAATTATGACTAGTTTCCTAGTTTGAACCCAGCGCTGTGCCGAGTATGACTTAGAAGAAATGTACATTCAAGAGATGACTCTTTTTTTTTGTCTTACGGTGTACATCCAAGTGATGGGACGGATCGCGAGGAGGGTGTTGCTTTTTTTCTGATATAAACATAATGCAGTCTGTGTACTGACGTAAAATTCACACCAAACTCGCCACTCTGTCTCATTGCTTGGACGCACAGTAACCACCTTGTCTCAGTTTGACGATAACAAACACAAAATTAGATTGGTCGTTGGTTATCCTATACCTTTACCACCTCGATCTCCCGATTCAATGTCATTGTTTTTATTGAAGGCAGGCTTAACATATACGTATTTTATGATGCTCCTATCGACAGTCCAATTTGAATGGCCATCTGTGGAACCCATCAAATACATTATTTGAAAACCCGATTATCACTATTATACGTCGCTCCCGGCATACTAAAGTCCACGTATTTCATTAGAAAATCAAGGTCACTGCTTAGCTGTCACATTGAATCTATGGTATGAGGAGTTGCGCGGGTTGAGATGTCTCGCTTTGCATCATTCAACCGTGAACTGAGTTTAAAGGCATGAAAAGGAAGGGGATTGGTACTCCAGTATGATCTTGATCTGACTAATGAAAATACCTGGACTACAGTAGTTACTGTGCTCTTCTCTGTTTCTTATGTTCACTGGCTCAAACCTAGGTTCAGTTCACAGATGAAATGAATGAAAGCGCGGGACGAAGGTAGAGAGGGAATATAAACCCGCCTACTGATAATAGGCACAGTCACTATTTGTCACGTATCTATGTGGTTTATTTCGGGCGCATTCTACATATTTTATATTTTTATGTATTTTGGTAGAGTTAAATTTCTTATTGAGTTTAGTTACAGAGCTTTATATTTACTTTAGTTTTAATAATGTCTCATAAGAAAGGACAAACCATTCACAGCTAAGCAAGGGAGATGATTTAAAATGTTATTAAAGTGTGTGATGAGGAATCGAGATCAGGAGAACTAAAATATTTAATTTCTCAAAAAAATAAACGTGTTGCTAAATATTGTGATATATCTTAACACATTGCATCAAAACAAAAGAAAGGAGGGTGTTGAGGCTGGTGAAACTTCATTACGCACTCCAGAAAAAAAAAGAGACCGCGGGCTGATTAACATAAGTTTCACTGTGACGATTTTGATATAAGAGTGATTCGGGATATAATTAGGGACTTTTATTTTAAAAAAAGAAGATAGTTCCGACAGCTCCCAAACTCCCTGAAGAAATTTAAAAAAAAAAAGACTTCCCGTGGCAAGTAGACACATTAAGGAAGTTGCAACATTCCAAGGGTTTCAGATAGGAAAAAATGCGGCACTAAAAGAAAGGTTTTAATAGAGCGTCCAGACTGAATTTATTGGCAGACAAGATAATAGAGAACTATTGAAAAGTACAGAGATGAAGGAAGAAACATTGTTTATATTGACGAATCGTGAGTGGACATCAACCTGACCTTCCATACCTGCTGGTTGGATATTACAACCATCACCAGTTTTTCAAACCGCTTAATTCTACATAGTAAATGCAGGCAGTAAAGATGGTTTAATTCCCCGGGCATCAATGATATTCAGGGCTGGACTGGCTACTGGTGATTGCCATGGCCAGATGAATGGTGATAACGTCACTAAATGGATGGTAGAGAAGTTGTTCCCCAACATACCCAGCCCTAGTGTCATTGTGCTTGACAATGCTCCGTATCACAGTGTACAAGAAAATAAGTCCCCGTCGAAGTATGCTGTGAAACTGGAAATGATAAAGTGGCTGGAAAATAACAATTAACATTTTCTACTGAAATGAAAAAGTTTCAACTTTTTGAATTAATTCAGCGCTTCAAGCCAGCAGAAAAATTATATCATATCGATAAGCTTTAGGAATGCAAGGACACATAGCTCATCGATTGCCTCCCTATATGTGCGAGTTCAATGCAATAAAACTGGCATGCGCTGCAATAAAGAAATATGCTAGAGAAAGTAATGTTACTGGTGACATGTCCCTAACAATACTACAGGAATTGACTGAAAGTGCGCTGAAATCAATCACACCGACGGATTGGGAGGGCTACGTCAGTCACGTTAGGACTCTGGAGGATGAGTTGTGGAAAAAGGATTGATTAATGCAAATGTGATGGACAGTTTCATCATATTAGGAGGAATGGATTCGAGGAAGACAATAGTGAAAATGGTAGTGAGGATTGCTCATCACGTCATCAGATTCGGAACCTGGCTCGCCCGCTAAGCTTCTAGTAGTACAATCCCTCATTATACGATGTGCTGATTAATGAATACCTCTTGCTTTCATACACTTCATCGTGGGCTATATATGGATTTGTAAAGAGTATAACAATCCTGAGTTTTATTTTTTTCGGAAGGAAAGTAAACATATGGATCCCGTGTTGTAGATTTACAGCACTTAAAAGAAACGATCACCACGGATAGGATTAATATCTGGACCCATTTCCACCACCCCTTGGGATACCTCGGCCAGAAGAACCTACTCCCAAGTCCCAGAATTCTTGTCCACCCTTTTTCTACATCGCGATCACATTCAAGTTCACAGGCAATAAAACCAACACCTCAGGGAGAAAGTGTTGGAGTCGCAATTTCAGGGGAAATTGCTGAGCTACATAGTACATCAGGTCGCTCATTCCTGATGACCCCACAGTTGGTCCACGGGCTCCTTGAGCCTAGCCGGGAGGACTGCTGTCGCAGATCCACCGACCGTTTCCCTGTTCTGCCTCCAGGGACGCATCCTGCAGCCGTTGTGAGACCAGCTAGGGCTTGAATCCTCAAGCCCCACAGTGCGAGATTATAGTACATCCAGGTACTCATCTCCTGGCGACCCCATAGTTGCTCCACGAGCCCGTAGGCTGAGCCGGGAGCCAGCACAGTTGCTCCCCACTGTGCTAATCCGAGCCGTGCCCTGGTCCGCCCCCCAGGGACGTGTCCTGCTGCCGTTATGGGCCGGCTAGGAGCTCGCAAGCTCCCACAGGTAAGCGAATAGTACGACAGGGCGCTCATTCCCTGCAAACCCCACTAATGGTTCACGAGTCCCTTGGACTTAGCCGGGAGGACTGTAAAACAGATCCACCGACTATTTTTGTGTTTTGTTGCTGAAGTGGGTCCTGCCTGAGCATTAGTACGTCAGGTTGCTCAACTCCTGACGACCTCACAGATTGTCCTTGGGTCACCCGGTCCATTAGTCGGCGCAAATCCCACACCCAAAAGATCGCGCTTTCTGCGTTTCCGAGCTTACTGACCTGATGGTAATTCCCAGCATTACGCTCGGTATTGTCCCAACCAGCCCGTTCGCAAGACTAGGCCTAGTCGTGCCGCTGCTGTGAGACCAGCCCACTGAGCAATGTAGGCATCCAGGGTGCTCATCGCCCATGGTGCCCTCACAGATGGACCGCGGGTTCATAGAACCAAGAGAAAGGAGCTCCTGATCTCCGATCTCCCGCCACTTCGCCACGGTGGCCGCACGCTCCTGCTGTGGGTCCAGGCAGCATGAGCTTTAGTACAACAGGGCGCTAGTCTCCTGTTGACCCCACTTATGGTCCGCGAGTCCCTCGGACTTGGAAGGGAGGACTGACTAGCAGATCCACCAACCTTTTCCCCACTACGCCACCGAGGGAACGCGTTTGGCTGCTGAAGTGGGTGCAGCACGAGCTATGTAGTACTTCAGGTTGCTCGAGTCCTGACGACCTCACAAATGGCCCGCGGGTCCGGTCTGGACCTAGCCGGGAGGAATGCAAGCAAACCACCGACCGTTTCCCTATCCGCCACCCGGGGACGCGCCCTGTTGCTGTTGTGAGCACAGCTGGGCCCGATAAACGGACCACAGGGAGGATAGGATTAACAGCTCCGTCAAGGCTAGTCAATGAAACAAAACTTCTGCCAAGGAGAGTACGACAAGCAAAGAGAGAGAGAGAGAGATAGAGAAAAAAAAAGACGCCATGAAATAGATCAAAAGTTATACAGCTCCGACGACATGTCATACAGGGACTGGACGAGAGAGAGAAATCTAGAAACAGTGGCACATCTTAGCACAAACTGCCGTACATGGATTTCACAATAAAATATGTGTAATCAAGATATTCCACGAACCCGGAGAAACGTGTGTCTACGAACACTGCAACAAAGTCTGTGGTCGTTATCATATTGTGAAGTGTGACAAAAGAATAAAATATTTCCGTGAATATACAAAGGATTAAATTAACCTTACATAATGCTCGACGGAGTGCTATTAATCTAATATAAAAGGGTCTCAAGCCCGACAAAGGTGGCTCCTGAAAAAATAATGTCCTTTCTGCCCAGAGTTTAGTTCCGACACTGATTTCTTGAAATGTTAAAGAGCGCCTTTATAAAGTACTACAACCATCACTGATATCCAGATGCAACCTTTTTAACGAGGTCAATAGTGGAAATCGAAGCATATCAAATTTTGATGAAATTGATCTCAGTGAATGGCATTCATTTTCTAAGTGACGCACAGTGGAAATTCACTGAATCCAGATGATTGTTTGGAAGATAAAATTGCCCTTGTCCTTTTGGGCTTTACGTACCTCAGACTTTAAAAGCTTTTGAAACACAATCTATAATTGCTGTTCCGTTAGTTTCAGTGCTAACGTAGCGGTGTAATGTAACATTTAGTACAATTGTATGTGGCGTTCATCACTGTAGTGGCCTAAAATACAACTTTGTCATCTATGACGTAAATTAATTACGCCCTTTAATTGTACGTTTTTCATGAGCGAATATATGTATAATGTCCACCGCAGTAGTCTTGATGTAGCGTGCTGCCTTGTCACGCAGCGGACTCGGGTTCGATTCCCGGTCGTGACAGGCTCCTGGGAGAGGTTTTTTCGGGTTTTTTCCCTCACCTACAAGACAAATGTCAGGAAGCTTAGGGCCCAACGGTCCCCGAAAATCATCCGGCATCATCATCATCCTTATCATTATCATCATCATCATCCTTCACCGGTGTGGAAAGCAACGGGAATCTACCACACTTATAATTCCCTAATAAAATCATAGCATGAAAATGCTATGATTGCAGCGAAAGACCTGCCCTAGGGCAGAATTACTATGGATATATATATGAGTAAAACGTATTAAAAAGTGGATGCATACCGATAATTCTCATATAATATTGATTTCTATATATATATATATATATATATATATATACCAGAAGTAAATATTTTTTCGTTATAGTTAACTCGTTGCATCGGTAACGTGAAATAGAAGTTACAAAATGTCCAATTATAAACAGTTTAAAAATCATCCAAAAAATAATGCGATATAATAGGTTTCAGAAAACATGGTCTTAAGGGAGGAGACAATATTACGAGTATTTAAGAATAAAATTCTTACGAAAATTTATGGACCAAAGAGAGATGAACAGACAAGTGAACGGAGAAGACTACATAACAGTGAGCTAAATGATCTTTATGGGAAACCAGATATAATATGACAGTTAAGTCTAGCATACTGCAATGGGCATGGCATGTGACACGAATGGGGATTGGAAGAGGAGCATGGAAACTCTTGTAGGAAAACCAGAGGGTAGACGCTCAGTTGGCAGACCAAGAATCAGGTGGGAGAATACGAATAACCATGCTTTGAGGGAAATTTATTTTACAGTAGATGATTGGAAAACATTAGCTCAGGATAGGGATGTATGGAGAGTAATATCCGCTCGGCCATATACCTATGGGTTCGATAGTACCGGTGAATTAGTTATGTTAAGGTTCGCAAAAAAAATATTTTAGAACAGTGAGCATCTAAGCGCATGTTTACTGTTTATTAGAAACAATACAGTGCCTGTCGCGATTATCTTATTTAAATAAGATGGTGAAATCCTGAATGAAAAAAAGTTATGTTGCAGCATGTGAAATGTTTTATATATCGAGAAGAATGCTTTAAATATAGTGTGAATTTTACAAGAACTTAGTAAGCGCAAAGTAATTATAGCAAATGTTTACAGTATTTAAGGAAAATGCCACATTGTGTTTTTTAATTCCCAGTACCATGATTGGCAACGAGTCCCACACCAATCATGGTCTGAGAATTCTGACTTTGTACAGAGGTTCCACCCAATGGTGGAATAAATTTCTACATGGAATTTAGGCAATATATAGTACTGGCCTGGCGAGAAATTTGCTAACTACAGGGACGGAAAGTTTTCCCTCCACTTTTTAACAATAAATTCACAAAAATAAATTTTAATTTACAAAAGCTAATTTTTTATAATTAGAACACATTTGTAGGAATCTCAGAAAGTACTTTTTCAGTATTTTGTAAGGCGTCCTTCATTGTGCAGGCTTTCTACCACTCGTCTGGGAAAACCCTCTGCGAGCACTGCAGTCTCATCAAGTCACCAGGTGTGATGGAGTCCCAGTCCTCTTGAACACGCGTGGACGACGCTCCATGAACAATGAATCATGTTGTCTGGTCTAGTATTCCACAGGGTTGATGTCTGGGTTGTTTCCAGGCCAGTCTTCCTAAACAGTTGGAAACATTCTCTTTAAAAGTATAGCTGATTGTTGAGCTGTGTGAGCACTTGCTTCATCTTTCATCAAAACAGCATTGCCAGGATCTGGGAAAAAGCGATCTCGAATTGTCTTAGTGTAGACAGGAACAATCTTTTTCTGGTATACTGATCGTCGACAGTCTTTTTGGCGTCCACCTCAAGCTGCTGTAGTTTCCTAATTCCACAGATGGCACCAATACAGTAATAATATTAAAATAATAGTACTTTCGTTCATTACTTGAACACCTAAGGATGCTTAAAAATTATAATTCAATACTTTTGTTAACGTTCGCCAAGTTTAGGATTTTAAAGTTGCCTATGTTTTCTCCAAAGAAAAATGCAGTACATCAGAAACTATCAAACAACCAAGCATGGAAAAGCCTACACAATGAATCAGGATGTACCCTAGGCTATATAATAGGAAGTTATTGTAACTTCCACCATCTATTGGAGCAAAGCAGTACTACAGCCACCCTGCAAAAAAAAAATGATGATTGAATCGGCAAGGAGGGAGAAACTTTCCGTCCATTCTGTACTATAACATAATGCTCCAGGTTTGATAAAACCAGCTATAACGACTGGGATACCCGATATACTCACACTTTGTCACTCATATATTAGCCGCTTGTCACATGTGAATGTGAGGCTGTAGGTCTTAAACCTTCTAGCAATATGTCATTCCGTTCAACAGTAGTCGATTAGTAACGAATCATATGGAATTTCGGATAAACTTTTTTTTTACAGTTAATAGTTTGTATACTTCTTTTCGGGATAAATTAAACATGCTTTCATAGGATTTCTTGTTGCAGGAAGGACTCCAATTATGTGTCCTTGTTACATAACATACAGAAATTGTGATGTACGATGGAAGACCTACGTACTATTTTTTGCCGATAATGTATTGAATATCTTGTCCTCCGTAACTTTGTGAAATATAGAAATCTCACTTTTACTTTAAAAACATTTCACCGGAACACGGATAGGTTAAAATAATGCGTAAATATTTCCCGCATCGTCCGCCTTCTATTATGTTTGTAATTAGCTTACATATGCTCTCAAATTTAGTACTTTATTTAACGGTGTTCTTCAGCGCTTCAGGTGATTAATGTCGCAATTCAAATCTAGGAGTGCAAGGGCTGACAAATTTTACTCAGAGGCCATTAGGCTTGAGGTTATTTTATATCGAATAAATCTATGACAAGGGGCCCAAAGTGACTCTTCTCAGATCATGCTCAGGAATATTAAACTGGTCGGATTTCAACCCGAGAACTTCAGAACCAGAGGAGAGCATTGTAACCACTAGTCCACCAGGACTAACGTTTCTCAATGTAAACTTTTGTGTTAGGACAGATATTTAAGGGGTGGTCTGCTGGAATATGGGTTAATATGATATTTAAAAAAAGTATTACATTTCAAGTATCTCCTAACATTGTACTTTCATGAAATATGCCCATATTTGATATATATAAAGTTCAAAGGGCCTTATCCGCCATTTTTTAAATACCGTGCATTGTGGGAGTGGCGTAGTAAAATCAGCTAGAGCGTTTGACACAAGAAAATAATTTCATGGTTGTCTTATCCATGGAATATTTGTCCAAATTATGTATTTGTCTAAAGAAAACAATATTATGACCTTGTTCTGTAGTTTCATTTATTTTATTATACTTTTCTGCTGTTATGTTTATCAGCAAAAAAAACATTTCATCAAATGTGATAGGAATTGAAGAAAGGAAGTGCAGAATATGATGAATGGCATTTGAATCATGCTAAAAAGCCTGAAAAAATTGACTGGATCCTTCAATGCGATGAAGATGACACCAGCTGTGGAAAAGATGTATAGATTGTTGTGAAATGAGACACAGAGAGTGATGCTGTCTGAAGGTGATACTAAGACTGTTTTTTATATCTGAAGGCTGTCACAAATATATGATGTTGAATTCATCAAGGAAGAACGCCTCAATCATGTGCCTAAATGCTTAGCCACAGGTATAATGAACAAGTGCAAGGAAAAAGGCGTTATTCTAGGTGGACGAAAACAAGGAAGTTTTTCTGCGCCTACCATAAAAAGCTAATATTCTACTACAAGAATGCCCTGAAGAACAACGTTCCAAATGTGCAGCAAATGAAATCTGCAGTCTATGCTACATTACTGCGCTATATCAGCACTAATGAAGATCATAGTCAAAAAGTCAAGATGAAGTGCTCTGGAGGACTTGATTCATGGTGTTTTCATAATTGTGTCATTGCCAAGAATGAAAAGTCATCAAGTCAAAAGGGAATTAAAAAAGTTATCGCCTGCAGTGTTAACAAAACCATGCCTGTTTATCAAAGGCTGACAGCAGATGAACTTGTTTCCAGGTGTGTCAGTGAGGGACTCTGAACATCAACAAGCGCCTTCACAACTCAATATGGTCTAAGTGCCCTAAAACAAAGTTTGTGTCAAGAAGAAGAATGGAATATGCTGTTCTACCATTCATTGGCTGTGAGCCATTTCAACATGGGTTGTGAAACCAGTTTGGAAATAAGGAAGGATGTCACAGGAGAAGAAGTCAGTGACGCTGCAAGGAATATCAGTGCTCAACAAGATAATTATCGGGTCTATCCATCCGAAGCTAGGAATACTGAACAGTCAAGGAAAGTGAGGAGAAAACTATCAAAAATAGAGCAAAAAGTGTGTGAAGGAGGGGGGTCCTACACATGGCGCAGAAGAATTTTAGCCAGCTTGTAAGTGTGTTGATACTTTATGATGGTTTTACTCGAAAACTTTTTTTTACATTTTTTTCCATATTCTAATCTCCTTGCTTAACAGATTTTGCTCAATTGCCTTGAAATTTTCAACATGTGTTCCTTGATAGTTTCTGACACGAGTAGGCCTAATTTCAAGGGAAAGCGGATAGAAGTTGATTTATAATATTCACATATTTGTATTTGGATATATATATATATATTTTTTAACAAATAAAATAAAGTATATTTGAAGAATTTATATATTGGTACGTGTTAGTTTAATTCAAAAAACATCTGTGAAGTCATGTACGGGATAATTATGAACTTCTATAAAAAATGAAGTGTATATCTAAAAAACAATTTCTACTTGTTTTAGAATGTTTGATAAAAAAACAAAAAAACTATATAACTCAGGAACTATGCAACATACAACTTTCAAATTTTCTGTGAATAGTGATCTAATACAACTGAGACAGTGTGCAAAATTTCAAACATGTATCTAAATTATAGATTTTGTTATTTTTACCAGACCATCCCCTCAAAATGAATAAAAAGACCACATTTTTAGTTCAATAGAAGTTATATATATATATATATATATATATATATATATATATATATATATATATATATCGACGTAAATTAGTTAGTCTTACCCAAACCAAACTCCTGTCATGTTAAAATTATTCTTGGATTCTATAGGTCTTGTTGAAATATATTATTGTAGATTAACTTGCTCATTCCCATTAACGTCAGAATAAAAATTGGCACTTTCTATTTGACAGATTATGAGACAATGTAGAGCGATTCCATGAAAATGTCATACCGAGGTGAAAATTTTTACATTGACACAGGACTCATTTTGTTGACGTAATATATATCTTTAAGGATCAAATTTTCAGATTCTGTAAGATAATGTTTCAAATGTGTATTATTTTAACCTAATATTAGGGGTAGAACTTGTCATATTCCAAACCTGTAAAAACACGCAAAATTTTAACAATTGGTTGTTTATTGATTGGGTCGTATCAATTCGTTTTATTTCACAAACTCTGTTGTTAAACCATACTTTGGTCCCCATTAGTCGTAAATGAAATAGTATTAATTGATTTCCAATGTTGTATACACCTTAAATGTGTTCTATAGTCGTTAACTATAAATTATGGCCAGTCAGTCATGGAAAACGTATAAAAATTACTGTACACTGCATAATAATTGACGGATTAAGTTTTCCCCTTGCATTCTACATTATCGGTACACAACTAACAAAAAAGTATCGATGACATTTTTTGTAAAGTAATTATGTTTCCCGCTAGTGTCCCGTGACTGACTTTTTATCCTCCCATTTATATTGCTAATACGGAAGGCGCAGTCAGTTGGTTGCTGCACTCCGCTGAGGATTAATATAAACATGGTTTAGGAAATCTGGAAGATTGTTCGACTTAGCTATCCCATAAAATAATTACTTGCCCTTCTTCTGTGTCAATTTGAGCTAAAAGGCAGTCAGCGGAAGCATTTAAATATTTTCGGGAATAGGTTGCAGTAAATGGAGCATCCATACTTGTTGATTTCTCAGAAAATTATACCAATTAAAAAAGAAAATGAGATCCAGACAGTTCATTGGAAAAATAAGCATATCTCAACATTAATTGCTGTTGCCTAGTTTAGATGAAAGGTGACAGAGAAGTTCAAAAGAAATACTTTGTTCTGGTGTTAGGTTATGTGAAACATGGCAAGTGTGTTATAGATGTTTGCTTAAGAAAAGTGTTTTCTGAACTATAGGTACTTCTTCCAAAACTTGAGGCGATAAAAATTTTCAGTTGGAGCAGCAGATAATTTAAATAAAAATAGGCCTATACTGCTTACTTAAATATTTGGAATTTTACATCAAATGGAACTTCTTTGAATCGTACTATGGAAAGGGTACGATGCGATTGGCGACCAAGTAAAAATGATGGCACGGATGTATGAAAAATTGGGAAAGAAGATACAAAATTGTGCAGAATTATGTAATGTGAGCTGTAAAACCAACCAAATAATTGTTCAGGAGGGGTCACAAAATTATGAAGAAGAAGGAAAGAAATTTCTAGAGAAACAATTTGAACTTCTTGCAGCTATCACGGACTCATTGCGTTCACAACGTGAAAGCGTCGGATCCGTATGTTATAGAGTATGCACAACTTCAAGCAAACAACCAGCGCAATAAATTCAAAAGTTCGTGTGATTAAAAAAAACAAAATGGCGCGACAGGCCTAGAAAGACCGTGGCCTACCTGCCAGCTGCTGATTGCACTTTCAAATATATCAATCACAGAGATGGTCAATCGTCTAGCCAATATATAGGGGTGATATGAGGTTAGCATGTCGGGTACTCCAGTCGTTATGACTGGTTTACTCCACTGCAGCCGCTAAATATTGTAGCTGCCCATATTCTTCACGATTCTGGGCTGGAAACGGTCCCATGGTGGCCGAAATTCCATGAAACAAATCCTTCTCTCATGGGGACTCGAACCAGTGCTCTTTATTAAGGCATCTTGACTCAAATCATTCAGTTACGGCGTGAGACTTCGTGTGTGACAGAAAGCATAATATTCATGAATGGAAGTGAAATGATAACTGCGTAACCAAAACTGATACACTGATGTTATAAAATGAGTCACCAGAAGATTGAAGCGTAAGGTTAATAACAACAATAAACTATAATTCACTGAGTCAGCAATTGAACAGCTTACTGGTGTGAGTTATAATTATTTGTTTTGAAAGTACACGCCCACTGGTATATAACCAACTAATAAGTTGGAATGTGCATACGTTCTGGAAGGTATGTTGGTATTTTTTATTTCAATGGTACAATCTAGAAATCAGAAATATTAAATCTTGCATCAGATAAATTGTAATCAGTTACTACAAACACACACACACACACACGTGCATACATATGCATACAATTATAGTAAGTATATTTAACAATAGAGAAGGCCCTTTGTTATTAAGTATTTAATATTTTTGTTATTTTATATAATTTAAAATGGTACATGGTAAGCGAGTTAATTTAATTACTTTACTGATTTAAATGAACATTTATTTTACAGCAAAATTAAATTTAACATTTTTCGTAGAATTGATAATGTATTTGTAGTTCTTTATTAATCTCTGTTACCGAAGCTGTTTGTCTAGTTTCATAGTATTTTGTTACATTTGTGTAATATTTGCATTTTGAAATTCTAGATAAAATTCAGATGTCAGTCAGTCACACGCCACATTAGGTTATAACTCCGGTCTTAATAATTGTAATTTAGTTTTCGTTTTTTTTTTATTTAGAATGTAACTTGCAATGTGCCCTCCAAACGGTATTTAGGAAAGTTGAATTAGAAATGACACTTCAGAGAATGATGCAGATGAACATGTTAAGCTGCAGGATGAGTTGACATTTATGTCAGTCAGTCACACATACTTTGATAGATTATTTTTCCTCAGAAGTATCTTTATGTACAGTCTTAATCACACCTTTTTCCTCTATCATATCACATAGATAACACCCTTAATTTAAGTAATATTTATATAAGCATTTTGCTGTAAAAGTGTATTGTAAATGTCAGTCAGTCACATATGGAATTGCTCTATAACAAGTTTGTCTATTATGAATTTTATAGATCCACCGCTGTGGTCTCTGGGTAGCGTCGCTGCCTCATACGCAGCGACCCCTGGTTCGATCCCCGGACTGGACAAATTTCCTGGGTGATGATTTTTTTCGGTTTTTTTTCCTCACCTTTAAGACAAATGTCAGGAAACTTTAAGGCCAAAACGCTCCCTGAGCATCATCTGGCAATCATAATCATCACATTCGCCATGTTTATTTGAATGTGTGTGTGTGTGTGAATGGTGTATTTTGTTTAATGTTGTGTTGTCTCGGAGGAGGTCCCGACATTGAGCTGATCACTCATTCGGGGAGGCTCTCTATGTCTTTGTGTGGTCAAAAATTGTATGTGATCTACAGTTAATATCCTCTTCCGACAGGTCGTGTCACTGTAAGACCCGGGTGGCGTGTAGCACGTAAAAGTATCTAAACGGTGAGAGGCTAAACAGCGTTATTGGAATGGAATGGATTTTATAGAAACAGGATCACTGATGTACTCAGGCATGTAATTTACTTTTTAATTTGGCCATGTCTATTTATGGATTAAAATTATTATGAAAATTTATGAGTCTGTTGTTCCTTTGGGGCACGCCGTAGTGTAGTGGTTAAGGCAGTGCGCTACAAACCGGAAGGTCCAGGGTTCAAGTCCCGATGGGGCCAGGATTTTTAAACTGACCCAAACCATCTGGTGGCACCATGGTCATGGGGTCGACTCAGCCTCTAACGGAAATGAGTACCAGACGCTTGTTCTGGGGTAAAGGCGGCCGTCACGCAGGACTGAACCCGGCTGACATCAAATGCCGATTGTCTAGTAAAAATGGGAGCCTTAAACTCCTACTTTCCCAAGGGTCTCCTAGGACCTGTAGTGGGATCGCTTTACTTTACTTACTGTTATTCCTTTTTCAATTTTTTGTTTGTTTTGTTTTGTTATTATTGATTATATATTAAAATGTCCACCGCTGTGCTCTAGAGGCAGCGTGCTGCCTTGTCACGCAGCGGCCCCGGGTTCGATCCCCGGTTGGGGCAGTTTTTCTGGGTGAGGTTTTTCCTCACCTGTAAGACAAATGTGAGAAAAACTTTAAGGCCCAAATGGTCCCAAAATCATATGGCCATTATCATTATCATCATCATCCTTCACCGGTGTGGAAAGCAACGGGAAGCTACCACACCTACAATTCGCTAGTAAAGCTGCTAACATAGCATGAAAATGCTATGATTGCGGTGAAGGACCTGCCTTCGGGCAGAATTACTATGGATGGATGGATATTAAAATATAAATAAATTTTATTTTATTTTGATATTAATCTACATTCTTTGGCTTGTTGCGATATGGCATTTTCCAGTTAATTTGAATGCACATTCATGAAAGAAAATTCAATATTGATATCTTTATTTACTTATTGACATTGAAATTGTCATGCTTCTATGCGTGCCCCAGCATCTTCTGAATTTTTTTTGGAACGCCAAATCGGCTCCTGATATGAGATATTATTAATTATTTTAGTTGTAATCCCTTCATTTCGTTTATTTCACGGGGATTGATATAATTAATGTTGTAATAGCGGAAACGAAGAGTTTCTGTAGTTTCTACGTAATAACAACTGGGACTTTCTGTTATGAATGGGTTTCTATCGGAGGCGTTTTCGGTAGCGTAGCGGGCCAATATGAAATTAGAAATTAAACTAATATTTAAGTATATATATTATATATATATATATATATATATATATATATATATATACTAATTTTACCACAACATAAAAATACAGTGTGATTACTGCTTAGAGCAGTCATGTCATTGTTCTGAGTTCCAAGTTCCGTGCGGAGCGCGGTACTAACTCTGGAGCATGTATTTGTACCCCTACCTACTTCTCCGGCGGGACCTGTACGACAGTCTACCATTGTCACGAACGCTTATAACAGGAGGAATCGAAATATAACAACGCACAAACAAGGGTGAAGCACTTATTAATGAATATTATTAACTGGTTTACAGCGTTAAATAATACCTCAAAATATTTTAATCTACAATATTTAATATTTGCCTGAACAAAACATTCAGAACCAACAGGCCTTATACCTACAAATAAAGCAAAATATGAGAATACGTTTAACGTGTTCGTGTATTTCTACACCATTTTAACAAAACATGATTTAATATTTCTTAGTACAGGAAAAAATAAGTGGGTAATATATTGCTCCTAAAAGTAAAATAAAGTAAAGTGATCCCACCACAGGCCTCAGGAGGCCCTTGGGGTAGTAGGAGGTTAAGGCCCCACTTTTTCTAGACAATCGGCACTTGATGTCAGCCCTGCGTGACGGCCTTCTTTACCCCAGAACAAGCGTCCGGTACTCATTTCCGTTAGAGGCTGTGTCGACCCCAGGGACATGATGCCACCAGAAGGTTAGGGTCAGTTTAAAATCCTGACACCACCGGGACTCGAATCCTCAATCTTCCGGTTTGTAGCGCAGTTCCTTAACAATTACGCTAATATTGATCTTACTGTAGGAAAATAAATCACCTCTTTTCAGGGTGTTACTTCCCGGGCATTCATACTTGACACTTAACATGTTTTTATTTTACTAATTTAATATCCCATATCTGTATTCTCAGCTTCTTTTAAAATGTACGTCTTCTATGATGCTAATCTTATTGTTGTTGTTCTCTCTGTGTAATATGACATGTTACTATCGATTGTGACGAACTGATGACCGGTTTCTAGTATATGTTTGGCAAAACTTGATTTTTATTCGTTATTATTAGATTTTTGAAAATGTTCAGCGTATCTTGTGTTAAAATTTCTACTTGTTCTACCGATGTAAAACTTCTCGTAATGGTTGTACTTTTTGTTTATAAATGCCTTTATTTTAGTATTTATTCGTTAATTCAATTTTGTTATTGAGTTTGTTTTTAGTTTTAAAGGCGAGTTTTATGTTTCTGTCTTGTTTCTTCATCGAATTAGCTAATTTAACCGTTTCAAAATTGGGAGAGATATTCTGTGCCAAACAAATACGAAGGTTTGATTCTCGCAAGGCCTACATGCTGGACGTAGCCATGTTCATCACTTCGTTTGACGAGTGAAACTGATTCAAGTCACCAGGTAGCGTTACCTGTCCAGTGGAGCGCTCCCGTGGCAAATCGGTGCGCACTGACTAATGGAGCTCGTGTTTTACATCGCTGGCTTAGAGGATTTCACTTACTGTGAAAATCTGTATGTTTTATGATTTATTATGAATTATTGAATTATTTTCTTAATAAAGTACTTGTGATCGATAAATATCTAGAGAGTTCCTAGCTTAAAGTTTAGGTTTAAATTGACAAAACTATTATTTTGTGATTGACTTAGTATTATTCTTTACTGTTAAATTTTTATAATTCTAATTCACAAAATAAAAACTGTAACTTTTCGAATTTAATATTATGAGAGAAAAAAAACTCCCAGAAAATTATAATAAAACAAATTGATCTCTACTTACAAATAACGATCGGGCAATTCATGCTCAGGGCAGGAAAATCCAAACTTGTCGGCTGACCGTATTCTTTGACAGAAGAGTCCAAAGATGTCTGTCTGAACAAATGGTTTATAATTTATACCTTCAAGTTGTGTTCACTTAGGAATTTAAATTCATTAAATTACAAACTTTATGTGTCCTCTCATCACATGCTTTCATATTTGTTCAAACATTTATTTGATAAACATATTTTCCTAGAATATTATTATTATTATTAATTTATTTGTTAAATAGTCTCTGTTTATGATGATCTTGAAGAAGATTTTCGGGCTGTAGGCCGTGGTCGTGAGGCTTGTAGTTCCCCGATGTTTCGCCAGAGACTGCGTCTGGCATCCTGAAGGGTTGTCTTGAGACTGGCAATTCTGTCCGCTGTCTGTCCTATTTATACGTTCACCGCGATGTGTTCGTAAGTTGTATCTGCCTTCTGATTAGTCAGCGTTATGGACTTCCATTTCTCCAATGAGATTCCTCTTTGATGGTCTAGTCGACTGTACGTTATATCTGCCATCTGATTGGTCAGCGGTAGGCGAAACGTCGGGAACTACAAGTCTCACGATCACAGCCTACAGCCCGAAAATCTACTTCAAGATCATCATAGCAACTCCGGCCGTGAAAGTCTACGTGAATACATTAGTCTCTGTTTAGATTAAACAGTCTGTGTTTGACATTAATTTTGTAATCACATATGATAGCCTGTCCACCGCTGTAGTCTCGAGGTAGCGTGCTGCCTTGTCACGCAGCGGGCCCGGGTTCGATCCCCGGTCGGGGCAGTTTTTCTGGGTGAGGTTATCGGGGTGTTTCCTCACCTGTAAGACAAATGTCAGGAAAACTTTAAGGCCCAAACGGTCCCCGAAATCATATGGCCATCATTATCATTATCATCCTTATCATTAACACCATCATCACCATCATCCTTCACCGGTGTGGAAAGCAACGGGAAGCTACCACACCTACACAATTCCCTAGTAAAGCTGCAAGCATAGCATGAAAATGCTATGATTGCAGTGAAGACCTGCCTGCGGGCAGAATTATGATAGCCTATTATAGCTGTCTGAAAATTTATTTTAAGTTTTTAATATTTCATAATTTTTTCCCTTGATTTTTATATAATTTTACCAGATATATTTTATTCAGTTTATTATAATTTTACCATTTTATTCAAATTATTACTTCATATTATTTTTACTAGCTGGCCCGGCGAACGTCGTATCGCCTTTAAATATTTTTACGTTAATTTTTCCGATGTTTTAATAGTTATCTGCTATTCGGGGCGGAAACTAATCCAACAAATCAAAGATCATAAAAATCGGTCCAGCCGTTCTTGAGTTATAAATAGTGTAACTAATCCGACTTTGTTTTATATATATAAGTCCCGGCCACGCGTTGCTGTGGCTAAGGTATGCGTTAAATTATGTTGTAAACTAAGTGAGAAATCTGAATCAGAAAGTTTTTCTTTTACACAGTTTTTTAGTTCTGGTACGTTAACTACACCCGGTATAAATATGGGTGGTGGTTTATGTGGAAGTGGTTTTGTTGATTGAGATGAATTTATGTTGTCTGCATTCTCAGTATCATCCATAAGTGTATCATAAGGATTATATACATTTATTGATGGAATATTTTGAGGAGGCTTGCTGATTTCATTATACTTTCGTTTTTTTCTTTCTACGAACTTGTTGGCAGTTTGGATTCTAATCATCATCATCATCATCATCATCAAGAAGTCTCTGTATAGTAATATCATCTTGTGATATATTATAGGCAACTTGTTTTTCGTTTAATTGTGGCATGGAGATTGTTTCTGTAATATTAGGCATATTGTTATAACTAACAGACTTACAATTCTGTTATTCCGTTCCTTAGGACCTTCATGTTTTTAAATTGACATTCTTCTTAAATGTAAGATTTATGTCACATAGGCCTATACCAATTTGCGGAAATTCACTTGATATCTTATCATTCATGTTCTCTAGAACTGATTTACCATATTGTTCAATGTCCCTTCTCGGTCCAGTTAAATTTAAATCAAGCTGCTGTCTTTCAGCCAGATTACTTAAAACTAATACTTACACACGAAATTAATATTATTATCAATATAGTGAAAATAAAATAAACATAAACACACTTAAATTATGAAATAATCAATATTTGTAATTCAATTGAAATTCGCGGTTACTACAAAAGCACAGCCACCTGGTTAAATAATAAACCAATTAACTTACACCGTCATCTGTTAGAATCGTATGGAACTCACAGCTAATTATAACTTTTTGTTAAATAATAAACAAATAATTTGCAATAAAAAATAATGCGACTATAAATTTAGTTATAAACAACCGTAGGTCTCAAGTTGGATCAAACAGCACACAGTGTGCAAAATTTTATTAAAATCGGTTCAGTAGTTTAGGATTCCATCGCGGACAAACAACGTGACACGTAATTTGTATATATTAAGATATGATCTTACCCCAGATTATTACACTTTAGCAGACATCTCTTTATGTTTTATTTGCCTTAGTAGAGTCTCTCCCATTGTAGGAATTTTTATGTTTCCCACGTCTCTTTAGCACGACCTGTCGGGAAATGATTTTTAACCATAGATCACATAATACTTTTTTGTCCACACGAGTACATGGAGAGCGTCTGCGGATGAGTGATCAGATTAATACCGGGACAAATGTGAGACAACACGAACATTCATACTAATCAAGTCAAATATGACGTAGATGATTATGGCATTTGGGGACTACCTGGCCTTGAAGTTTCTCGACATTTTTCTTACAAATGAGATAAAGTCCCGACAAAAATCATACCCATGAACCTTAATCCGATAAGGAATCGATCACAGGCCCGCTTCGTCTCAGGCAACGGCGTTATCCCTTCATTGAAGAGTTGGGCCCACTTACACATCATAATGGACTGAAATGTACACCAAATACATATACCTTCTTCAAGCTGTGTACTCCATTATTAAAATGAGCATAAATAACTTCTTAGTAGACTGTAACATAATTCGATTCTCTGTTAGGCAAAATCGCACAAATACGAATGAATTATTATGCGATTGTACTCCTATTTCTGTTATTTCACAAAGCCACACAGAACAAAATAACATAACGTAACTGAAATATACGTAAAAGGGCGGGGAATACCGGATACTGACTTATCACTAAGGCTAGGATTTTTATGTAATATTAACATGCAATATATGTACATATTTATGTAATATTATGTAAAATATGTAAGATTACATAAAAATTCCTTAAAATATGTAATATTAAATGCATTAAAATTTAATTTTATATAAATTTATATTAAACGTTAACTTTAAGAAAGATCAAATTTGAAGGAATGGGACAGTTGAATACTTGAAAAGTGGTAATAAGGGTATTGTTATATTTCTATTATATAATCATTCCACTGTAGGTCTTGTCATAGGGATAATGGGAAGTTAAGGCTCCCATCTTTCTAGACAATCGACAAGAGATTTTAGCCTTGTGTGATAGTCGTCTTTACCCACACAACATAGTATGGTATTCATTTTTTTATAGGCTGAGTCGAACCCAGGGGCCATGATGCTGCCAGAAGATTAAGCAGTTTAAAACTCCTGACCCCATCGGGTCTCGACTGTCGATTTTTCAACTTATGGGACATTGCCTTAACCAACTATACTACGATGTGCCCCTATGTATTTTTATTGTTTCATTCATGAACAGAGTAGATCGTTATCAGAGTTTTCATGTACCTATGTTTATCGTGTTTAGTAAATGGAATTCTTATTTGGCTGTTTCCCAGCAGCTTTTGTATAGGTTGGATAAAACAGTTTCAGTGTACAATCAGGTATCTGAGTTTTTTTAATGTAAACAAATATTTTCACAAATATTGTTTAAAATTATTTTTAGCTTATGAAAATATTTTTCTAATTAAGAGGCATAATATGTAAATTTACATAAAAATCTTTAAAAGATGTAAAAATATGTAATGATAAATTTTCATATATAAGTAAGTTTCTAATTCGTGGACATCTATCAGTTTTACCCATGTATATGTAAAGGGAAAGAATATGTAATTACATACAAATCCTAGCCTTACTTATCACTATACAGATAGACTATCGTACTCACAATATAACAGCTTCCCTGTATGAGTGATATGTAAAATGATTAAAATCATCCTGATCCATCATCAGCAAATTAGTTCCCCCCTTTTTTTTAATTATTTAACATATGACAACTTGCGGGGTTCAATACATAGGGAAAATCTTATTATAAGATTAACACTTGTAAAATGAAATCATCCCGGCACAACCTTGAAATTTGCCGCCACTGCGAGGGCCATGGTCCGGCCGTATCTGGCTTAAGTAATTGTGTCGTGTCTATATTAACTCTCTTGGACGTTAGCCCACTGTACATTCATCGCTGTACTTTCTGAAACAATAAAAATCATATTCATCTGGAGTTTATTGTTTGCAATAGACACGTGGAAGGTTATCTTTGTGATCCTGGGTTACAGTTGCCGATGTCTTCATACCAACGGGGCTGGATCACCTACGTGTCCGATGTTCTGTTTCTCTGGTTCCCTGTAAACTGTTGCAGAGCCATTGGTACAGTTTCGCGGATTGCAAAAATGTCTTGGCAAACGCATCTACAACGGGAATCAGAGCTGTGTTGAGTCCGTCAGACATTGACCGTCACTCAGTGAGTCCTCTTAAGTGTTGTGTAAAAGAATGTAGTGGCAGTGTATCGTGATCGTGTGTTAAACGGATAATTGAAGGGTGAAAAAAAAAATGTTTCATTCAGTCTAATGCTCTGTGGAGAAAAATCTTAGACCTTCCTAACGAAAATTCTCTAAAATGATTTTTACCATGTTCTCTACAGTTAGGGGAGAGATCAGTTTTCTCAATTTTTTTTGTACATAGTTAAATTGAACTACTTCATCAATATTGGTTTTTCAAAATGTAATGGATTTTAAGAACTGATATAGAAATAATGAGGAATAAACGAGGCCCTGATGCCACAATAATATAGGAACACAAATAACTCAATTTTGTTTTTTCTCCAGAAGAGATAGGATAGTTGCCTGTGGTGGGAGTGAGGGAGGAGGGATAAAACAAACAAACCTGACAGCTTCTTATTTATTTTTTTCCTTTTCTGGGATTAAATATAATATGCCAGACATCTCCTGAATTCACAATTATTTTGCTTGAAGCGCATATATAATTGGTCATTTAGTTTCCAGAGGTCGTCAACCTCCTTGATATAATATCGGTTTCGTTGGCCTAAAGGCTACCATACTCGCGTCTAAATCCAATATTAGAGAATTGAAACCTGATTGGAGCAAAAGGATCGTTTCATTTCAATTCCCCTAAAAAAATTCTGAGTATGAGTTCAGTAGAAAGGAATATAAACCTGTTAATCACTGTCTGAGATTTACGACATGGAAATAATCTCAGGCTTCAAAGGGGAGACCTCTGATCAAAATTTATCGGCCCTTCCACACCCACCTTTGAATTGATCGATATATATATATGTACTGGAAATCTAATTCATATTTCTAGGGTAGCTAATTTTATGATGAGTTACTCCATCCTTATATTTCCAGTAGCCACATCCTATTGGAAAGCCGAACTGTATCAGATGTGTATGAGTGTTTATTGTGTGTTTATATAATTCCTGTCAAAAGGAAAACTTCTATATATCCTGAATATTTTAATATGAAAAATAAGTCGCACTATCGTTTAAGTATTTCCAGATCATCAAGTCAGTTAAAGTTACTGCTTCATATTGACAAAGGGACATATTTTTGTCGTGTATTTGATATTTGTTTTTAGATATTTTTATAGACAGACATTAAAATTACTCCTTAATTTTTATATACAAAGAATATATTTTTTTTGCTTTCACGTGTATTTTACATAACCCATATTAATACCTTGGAGTAATTATCTAATCTAAATGTGTAGCAAGCTAGCACTTTTTTCAACTAAGAAAAAAAATAGTGAACACACTTAAAAATGCCCTGAGAGAGACTTGAACTATGTTTGATGTCAAACCCAGTGCCGAAATCAGAAGTGAGTTCTAATGTGTTTCTACTATCTGATTAATATGACATTCCATTTCTGTTTATGTCATCAATCTTCAGCTTCTTCTCCATCGTAGTTTACATGTTCCACGCCGCTCGGGAAAACTTGTCGGGATATGAATATTAAATTTCGATTCACATATACATATCTTTTTGACCACGCAAGGACATAGTGGGCCTCCCCGAATGAATGATCAGCTCAATCCAGGGCGACCTCTGACACATCGTAACATTAAGACGAAACACACAATCATACCATTCATGGCGAATATGACGATAACGACCAGATGATGTTCGGAGACCGTTTCAGTCTTAACGTTGCAGATGAGGAAATAATAATTTAATAATAATAATAATAATAATAATAATAATAATAATAATAATAATTTAATGGTGCGACAGGATTAGAAGGCCCTTAGCCTACCAGCCGGCTACTGGCCTCACATCCACATGTGTCAATCACAGAGGTAGATGATCATCTAGCCAGTGTAGGTGTGGCATGTGGTTAGCATGTCGAGTCCCCCAGCCGTTATAGCTTTTTTCAACCTGGAACCGCTACTTCTTGTAGCTACCTAAATGACTCACGATGCTGGGTGGGCGCCGGTCCCATACTGGCCGAAATTCCATGAGAAAATTTCTTCTCTCCATGGAAACTCGAACCAGCACAGCTACCTAAATGACTCACGATGCTGGGTGGGCGCCGGTCCCATACTGGCCGAAATTCCATGAGAAAATTTCTTCTCTCCATGGAAACTCGAACCAGCACAAGTCCCGTAGCTCTGCGCGAAGGCTTCCTGCCTTAACCATTCGGCTACGGCGGGGGAAAATACCCTGAAAAAAGTCATCCACGAAAATAGTCCCGACCAGGGATCGAATCCGAGCCTGCTGCGTACGAGGCAGCGACGTTACCCCGAGATCAACTGTTTATGTCAGCTAATATTAAAATCATCGGCCGCGGGTTTAAAACCGGCCGGGGTTGATGGATTTTTAGGATGGAAAAATCCAAGGGACAAGTCCTCCGGGAGGACTTTAAGCGGGGGTCCCGAGTCTGAAGATTTCCGGGTTCGTAAAAGAACTTAAAATCTGAATTAAAAAAAACTGAACAAAATTTAACCTACCTTCATACATCCGAGTAATACCTTAGTTGCCTACTAGATGTCTCATTGAAGCGTTGTACTGGCCACATATCACTCGTTGACAACTGTAGATAAATAAGCTAACTAAATTAGTTTGTTTAAGAAACTCCCGATAGGCAGCAGTCTAATCCTCACGCGGGAAAGTAATGGGTATATAGATATAGAATATAAAAATCTATTTCAGAGTCATCCTCATTTTCCTTTTCTTAATCATTTGATCATTTCAGCTCAGTTAAAATACATAAATGTGCTATTTTTTTATAAATGTATGAACTCCTAATTTATCAGAGATTAGAGCAGCAACAATTAAATTGCTTAGTAAATAATTAGGAAAAATCGCTTGGGGATAGAATGAGGGATATCAAGGTTGGATAAGAGGTTGGAATCAAATCAGTTAAAGCAAAATTAGAAGAAATAGATAATAGAAAGACGAATAAGTTAATGGATGTTAGAAATGAGGATAGTAGAGCATGACTAGGACCTTGATGACATAAAAGAAATAGAAGTGGCAAGGGGAAGAATTATGCTACATATTCGAACCCGTGATTGAGAGGGGCGAGCCTAATCTCGACACCGAAAAGGTGAAGAGAAATAATATGATCTTCGTATTTTTTTCATTTTATTTTTGAAACCCGACTCTGGAATGCCCTCCCCTCATATATCAAGGACTGCCCGACTCAAAGCATGTTTAACCCTTTGCCCCGTATAGCGTAGTAAAACGTACTGAATGTGCTTTGTCGCTGCCCCGCAAAACGTACCAAAGCGTAGTAGACTGTAATAGGGCTGTATTTCTACTTGTATTTATTTTCTTGGAAAATTTTATTATTTTTGTCATATTTTGGTATCTGTGGAATGCATTAAAAGTGGCAACAAGGCTTGCTTTGTACATTTTCGTAAATTTCATAACGGTATTTTCTTTGTGTACCGAACCCTTTTTTGAAAACATCTATCGGTTCATCTGTAACCATTGTTAACGAAAGCAAAAATTCAGGTCTTAGGAAAACTATTTCTAGTTTCAATCCACTGTGCAGTGAAGACATTGTGGCCGCGATTGATGAAGAAATTGATTATTAAAGTGATGGTTGGATCGCTAAGTAGAGGGGTAGCTTAGCGCAAGATTGTTATGTAGAGCAAGCGTGTGACTGTGAACAATATTTCCAAGCGTCAACTGCCGAGCCTAGAGATAACCAAGGAAAGAATATTATTACTCTTTTAATAAAATTGGTCCTCAAAATAAAAAAAAAACTTTTTATCGTTTACTTATGTTGTACATAGTTTGGAGGCTGGAACAAACGAAAGATTTTTTTCCCACTATTCAGGCCTATAGACAGTAATTTCAATGTCCTGATTTCAGAAGAAAATAATATGCCGCGAAAATTCAGAGGAAACAAATAAATAAAACTAAAATGGGTGGAAACATATCTAAATGAAATTAAAGCTTAAGTTGGAATTTTAATACTTTTGATAGATATTTTTATTGTCAGAAACATAGTACAATGTATGACTTCGATTAGTACGTAATTAATGTGGTGTTTTCAACCAATCAATGCTGATATATTCATGGACAGTATAAAGAGGATTTAAAATCAATGCTGATTTATTTATTTTTAAATTTTGAAACAAGAAAATACTCTATACCGTCTTCAAGACTATTGAATATATTCACGGATACCATCTTATATCTATTTTGAGTTATAGTAAATTTACATTAATTAGAGACTATTTTTTGATGATATTTGTGTATGTCCTATTGTAAGACAAGCAATGACTCTTAAGCGATTCGAAAAACATCGCAGTATCTCCATTTGAGTGATGTTACGGGAAGAATATTACGAAATAATATTGAAAGTGCGCCACGCACTGAACATCATACAGTAAATATGTTAGGGCTGATTGTAAGAGGTCTTATACATTTATATCACAGTGAGAGAGGAGTGCAAATTAAAAATTAGTGTTAATTTAAAGAGTTTAAATTTTAATTTAGGTACAGTGATTTTTAAGTAGGGCCCATAGTGATATATGTGTGACTATATGAATATAACAATAAATATTGTATATTATGCAATTGAGAAGAGCAGCTAGACACGAAAATGGTGAGAACTCTTACTAAATTAAATATTTAATAATTTAGCTATTAGCGAGTTAAAAAAAAATATTCAAATTCAGTAATTACTGCGAAAAAGTTAATGGGAGACCAAAATTATAATAAATTATTTTTAAAAGTATAAAACTCATATTTTGTCGGTATATTATATTAAAATTATCACGGCATATGGGGGAATTTTTTCTTCAGATATAAAATATATAAATATAGAGAGTAATAAGAAAATAAATTGGCAAATAAAGTAGTAAGTAAATTTAATAAATTTCAACAAATATACTTTATCCGTATTCGAACATTGGAATTGCTTATGTAATCAATGATGCTACTTTCTCTGTGAGTACATTGTTTTATTTATTGAATATATGTTATTTTTTTAAACATTGGCATAATACTTTCAACTGGAATTTAAAATTTAGAAATTGCCTAATTAATACGGTTTCTTAATATATTGATTTTAAAAATATATGTTATGGATATTGTAAACAATACCATCTCCATAAAATGTTGATTTAAGATTAGTTATATATATATATATATATTGTATCTTCACATATTTGCTCAAATATTTCATGAAGAAATTCGTAATTACAAAACAACCAGATTCTGATGTAATTTGTTTCACATTATTTTCAAAGAATTATTCCACATATGCCACTCTTCAATTAAAATAGTCGAGAAGACATTTAAAATTAAAAATACCCCAAAATGAATATGTCTCTCCATAGCTAACTATTAGAAATCATTGAGCGGGGCAAAGGGTTAAAAAGAAACTCACTTCATATTTCCTTAGACAATATAATATATAACCGTGTTCCATGTATACTCTTTATTCCTTTCTTCACTAAGCCATTTAGCTAATCTAACTGTAGGTTATTATTTTCGTTATTGTAATTGCTATTATTATTTTCTTTCTTTCCCTTGTCAACTTTATATTGTATAATCTATAATTATCTATTATGTATTATTTATCATAATTCTTATTCTATGTATAATTTAACCGTGGTGAAGTGGAAGATAAGACCTTGCGGCCTTAACTCCACCAGGTAAAATAAATAAATAAATAAATAAATAGATGATATAACACCGTGGTCATGTCGTGCTTTATATCGTTAGTTGTAACCATTAGTGTTCTTCTGTTGATTATTTTAACATGTTTTCTTTTACCAAACTAGACGAATACGATATGGGTAATTACGATGGCCAGGCGTCTCAGCATTTATAGCAACGACGTTACCCATAGACCAAAGCCCAGGACACTACCAAATTTTTATTTCGAGAAAGAAAGATATTTTGACACAGAGTGCATTAAAACAACCAACAATGACAATAATGTCTTAAAAGTACAAAATCTCATCTTGTTAATCTAGTTTAGGACGGAAAAGGGACAAATCCTCCGGTAGGGACTCATTAAGTCGTGGGACCCGAGTCAGAAGATTTACTGCCTCCTGTAAGAAGATCAAGCATAAATTAGAGCCTCTGAGAAAAAATATGCATCGCCCTTTCTTATCTACGTGATACCTTAATTGTCTACTAGGTGTCTTCGTCGTGGAGTTGAGCTAACCACTTGTCACTCGCTGACATCTGTAAGGAAATAAGCATAACTAAATTAGCTTGGTTAACTAACTCACTAGGGAGCACCCTTACCCTATGTGGGAATATACGGATGTAGACAGACAGACAGATAGGCATTTGAAGAGTGAATACAGTTTTTACTGATACTTGTCCAACATTAATATAAATAACTCTCGTGTTAAATTTCCCTTTGCTTACAAAAACAATTTCCATTGACGCTGTATATTAAATATTGCAGTGAAATCAAAAGCAAGTCGAGGTATTGATTTCAATTGATTTTAGAGGAAAGCGGTGTTGTCAGATACGTATCTGTTGCATACTCCGATCAAAGTGTCCTACTCTGTGTAAAACCAGTGTAAACTTTCTTCAACGGTTTACATAATCTCTGTACACAACATGTCAAATAGTACGGGTGTCATCAGTTTTTGTCTCATGCAGTTGTATTCTGAACACATTTCAAAAGCCCCAACCCAATTTTACAAATAAATAATAAAAAATAGGGTCTACTGCTGTGGTCTAGGGGCAATGTTGCCTCAGACCCAGCCGCCCCTATTTCGATCCCCTCTTCGATCAAGTTTCCTAGGTGAGGTATTTTGGAGTTTTACCTCACTTAGAAGAGAAATGTCAGAAACGTTAAGTCTAAATAAATAGTTTCTGAACACTATCTGCGATGCCATCCTTGTTTAGAAACACGTTGTGAATACACAATAAACACACACAGAGTAATGATTACACTTAAGTATCTAGGTCGCGATATTATATTAATGTTAAAGGGTCTATGAAAATATTAAATAAAATAATAGTAAATATGATGTTAGAGTGCATTATATTTTTAGAATTAGTAAGATGCTGTTTTTGAAATTCAATAAGCGAACAGCAATTAAGCGAAATTATACCTTAAATTATATTTTCTTATTATTTGGAATGCTCTTCTCTTGGTTCACATTTTTCTCTTTTTCTTTAAATCCACAAATTCATTATTGTATGTTTGGACAGGTTGATTTGTTAAACGAGCTCCCAGTTTTTGTTACTAGTTATGTTAGTCTCATGAACAATTACATATCGGGAAACGGTATTTTTTTCTCGTAACTTTTTTGTGAACAGATAAAATGAATCGTTTAAACGCGAAGAACGTGAAATTGTAATTGTGATCGATACACGCTTTTGTATTTAGTGTATTAAGTTTTATGAGAGAATACAGATATATAATCATCATCATCATAGTACATTCACGATGTTGATGATTATATATATATATCTGTATTCTCTCATAAAACTTAATAAACTAAATACAAAAGCGTGTATCGATCACAATTACAATTTCACGTTCTTCGCGTTTAAACGATTCATTTCATCTGTTCACAAAAAAGTTAGGAGAAAAAAAATATCGTTTCCCGATATGTAATTGTTCATGAGACTGCCATAACTAGTAACAAAAACTGGGAGTTCGTTTAACAAATCAACCTGTCCAAACATACAATAATGAATTTGTGGATTTAAAGAAAAAGAGAAAAATGTAAACCAAGAGAAGAGCATTCCAAATAATAAGAAAATATAATTTAAGGTATAATTTCGCTTAATTGCTGTTTTATGAGAGAATACAGATATATATATATTAGAACTTCGTGTTCTCACATACACATACGCCTATTGTTAATTATACTATCGAACTTTATACCATAATCGTTTCAATGACCGTTTACCATATGTTCGAAAACATAAGTTATACGTCATTCAATTTGTGTACCAGAAGTTCCCTGTTTAAACTTGTAGTGTTCAAAGCCCCCCTTTTGTTTTGGAAATCGGATCATTCCTGCGTTAGATGGTAAAAAGAAATGCGGAAGATCAAGGAAAATATGATTACAGTCCATTGAGAGGGTATTTATTATAAGGCAGATAAATATTCGATATGGTGGGGGAAGGTGTTTAAGCCAACAGAATAGAGGGCTTTTGTAACAAGAAAAGAAAAAAAAATGGAAATACAATTTTACTCTATCAATTTTTTTCTGATCTATGCTGTAGCCATTTTGTCAACTTTGTTCAAAATTTAACAAAAAATACAATAATGTAGGCCTTCGAAAAGCATTTTCAAAACGGGCGATCTCCGCAGAAACCAGAACCACCGAAGTGACCGAGGGCTAATATTGTTTCGCAGACAGAAGTCGAAGGTTCAATTCCCGATTGGGTCAGATTCTTAATTCAGTTTTTCCTTCTTCGAAGAACTTTGATTTCTCGTTTTAGTACTGTAATATTAAAAATGGCAAACAGAACATTATCACGCGTTTTAATTAAATTTGTTTCGGCCCCAGATGGGCTAGTGGTTATGTTCCTTGCCTCTAATTCCGAGGGACGGGGTTGAAACCATATTGGGGTCGATAGATTTTTATGATGGAAAAATCAAAGGGACAAATTCTCTGGGGGGAGGGGGCTTTAAGCTGTGGGTCCCGAGTCTGAAGATTTTCAGGCTCGTTAAGGAACCGCAAACCTGAATGAAGAGGCATCTGTGGAAAATTTATCGATGGTTTGCCATCCAGTAATACTTCAGTTACCCATAGGTGTCTATTTGAGGTTATATGCCGGCCCCCATTCACTCGTTAGCATCTGGAGTAAATAAATGTAACTAAATTACCTTCTCTAAAAACACTCCCACTAGGGAGAACCCTAATCACCACACGGGGAAGTATGGGGTATGCAGATAAATATATTTAAATTTATTATGTGTTTGTCACTGATTTTTTTGAGCCTGTTAAATTGATTTCATTTCGCGATGAAAATAAAACTATCGCCTGAGATTTGATATTTTGAATATCAAGATAATTTTGTGCTTTGTTATGCGACTATGTGACAAAATTCTGGCCTGCGGTAAATTATACTTATTCAGTTACATTTACTTAGTTGCGTTGTAGCCTGCTTTTATTGACAATATTGAGATTTCTGAGAATCAATAGTAAATATCTGATTGACTTAGAATCTATCGTCGATATAGAACTCAATAATCATTAAAAGAAAATATGTATTTAAAATCCCCTGATGATGCCCAATTAAAGACTCTTGTTTCCGATTTCTCTACTTCAAATTTAATGACAAATTTTGTTGTAACTCCAATATTATTTATGGCGCAATTGGTAAAATTTTCGCTACATATTACCAGAGTTTGATCTCATTTTGTGGTTAAACTGTAAATAAAATGGTACCAGAATATTTCTGGTTATCCAGAATTCTATAAAATAGGTTAAAATTTCCTGTATTTTCGCATAATTCCCTTACATATTCCTGAGATTTTATCATTTACGAACTTCAAATAAAATGTCACATTTTTCCCTCCGCTATTATTTTAAATCATTTTGACAATATTAAGATGCGTAATAGTCGAGGTGTGGCCGGTTGGTGTTCCTACTTTCCACTTCGGCAGCGCAGGTTCGGAACTCGGTGAATTATGGAATTTCAAACCTGCACTTTGGATATGCATCTTATTGTCTTGGGCTATCCTGTACCTCAGCAATGTCAAAGTAAGCGAATTTGTATGACCATGAAGGCAATCACAGACACCAGGACGACGAAGTAAACAGTAAGCACTAAATAAGACTACGGCCCATCATAGTTGTGCGAACGACAAGCTCTCAAGTGCGCGCTCGCACCCAGGCACTTGAATTGACATCGGTACTATAGGGCTCCAGTTCTCGGCGGTGGTTCTAACTTAATGCTAACTATAGATCCAGGGTGGTCCGCCACTGTATTCCTCTCAGCCTGTGTAATTTAATAGTTTAGACCAACAGACGAAATATGTATAGGCCTACAGTATATACATAATGTATGTGTGTGTGTGTGTGTGTGTGAGAGAGAGAGAGAGAGAGAGAGAGAGAGAGAGAGAGAGAGAGAGAGAGAGAGAGAGAGAGAGAGAGAGAGAGAGAGAAACTACTGTTTTGCAGTTCAAATAACGTTTCTTAATGTGCTGTATTTTATGCGCAAGATCATGTAACTCAACAGTTCCCATTTTGTTGAAATAATTCTAGCTTTCAACTAGAAATATGCTAAAATTGTAATAAGCATTCATTTATCGTCATGACTTGACATCAATTCGCAACGAAATTGTATTAATACAATAAATTCACATACAATTTGAGTTAAATGCTTTATTTTTTGTCGAAAATGGTATAAAAGAAACAAGAAAACATTTATCCGTTGAAAATAATCTGATGATTACTGAAATAGGGTTTATAAAAAAATACATTTTTTCACTTGAAAATGCACTGTCTGTATAGTGTAATGTTTTTTTATTATCATTATTGAATCTCCAAATATTTTGAAATAATAATTAACACGAGTTGGAAAAAGTACATAAATGACTACGGACTTATAGACTATCAGTTTGTAACACACATTCATAAATTTGCCTTAATTAAAGTTCTCCATCGTTCTCTGTCCCCTATTTCTTCATCCGTTACATCAAATTTACTCATTGACTTATGAATGTTATTCTTCCAGGTTGTTCTTGGTCTTTCTATTCTGTTCCTTCTTCCTTAAATTGAAACCCTATTTCGGCACAAGGGCATGTTAGGGTTGTAGCTTATTGTAACAATATTAAACTTTGTATTGAAAAATAGAAATATTAACTTATGGCTTTGAATGAGTGTTATGAATTATCGGTACATAAATTGTCTACAAGAGTCTTAGCAAAATATTACATATTGTATGAATGTGTGTTATGAATTTCATAAAATACTTATAATAATTTTGGTTCTTAAAGATCACTTCACACTTTGAGGAAGAAGCCTCACCATCGTTTAAAAGTAAGTTTAACCAGAATCGTTATATTTGGTGTAATGGTTAACGTGTCTGACTAGGATCCCCGGGGCCTCGGATTCCTTTTACGCCAGTGATTTAAACAGTGTACACTCAGACTAGTTACTTGAAATGATATGCAGAAAATATTGAGATAACTGAAACTGTTGTATGTTTGAAGGATTGCATCTCATCTAATCACGTGACCTCGTTTATTGTCATCTTCTAGTCAGTGACTACAAGCACTTCAGTAATCCTTGTCGTGCCACAGTTATAATTTAATTAAGCCAGGAAATATTTCTTCCAATGATAACAGTGTTATGGAATGTTTTAATTAATTTTGAAATTATTATTATGCCTATTACGTCTATAGAAAAGTAATACTTACGAATGCTCCCACGAGTAAATTGATTTTTTTCAGTAAAAAAAACATGGTCATTTGGGAGCTTAATATGGTAAGCATTGTCTTGCTGGTCTAGTGGTGCTATATTTTCCTTTGACGCTCATTGGCTGGAATCCGACCAATGATTTTTTTTTTCGAGTAGGAAAATCTCAGAACGTGACTTCTTTTGGAAGATAAGTTAAAAGCCATTCAATCCGTGTCATGGTAATATATAGGCCTAGTATTCTAAAAACACTCAGTGCGATCCTGGCCATGGACGGTACAATTTTCGAGTAAGAAAAAATCGAGGATGCTTTTTTTTTTTTCGGAGTTAAAAACAGTCGCATTGGTTACATGTCGCACTTGTGAGTGACACATTATAAAGCGTTTACTGGGTATATATGAAGAATTTTAAGCTAGACATGATTATCCCACAAAATAAAAAAAAATGTGATTTGTCCGCCTTAATGATTTTTTCAACTTGAATATTAGTTTCTGACAGAAAATATATATTGATTTTCTGGTAGCGTTACGAAGAAATGTAGTAGGTTTAGTGGCCGAAACAAAAAAAATTCATTGTATTGGCAAGCTACACTTAACTAACTATGACTACGAAAGCATCAATATCGCAGCGGTTCATGTAGGTTATGCGAGTACACAAGTCACAGAGTTGGTGTGTTGTAGTCTACATTATTAAAATTCATTACAAACTCCGTTGAGGTGTTATGATACATCAAAATGGTAAAGAAGTTGAAAACCATGTATAACTGTAGGCTTTCACGGCCGGCGTCTTGATATATAGGGATCAAGTTGAAAACCGTTAACACAATACACGGTTAGAACATAATTATAAACCACACAATTCACAAGATCAAATAATCTCAAACCTGTCGAAATTAAATCTAAATAAACAAACAAACGTACTTGAAATGGGATATCAAATCAACTTCCCCAGATATAATGTAAAAAGAAATATGATTATTGAAAGCGAGATTGCTATAAATAAACTTGAAATTGATAATAAAGACTATGTTAGACATGAGACCACTAAAATCCTGTGGCCACAGGGTAAACATACAAAGTACGAAAACACAACTTTTCAGGAAAGCTGATTAAAGATTCAGTTGTTAACAATAAATCAGGGATTTGCAATATGAAAGTGTTTGATACAAAAATGGAAACAGAAATATACACAACATGGTATATGACTGACAATATTATATTTTTAATTATCTGAAAAATTTCAAACTTATGTTGTTTTGACCTAAAAATTATAAGAGGTAAAAGTAATTATCTCCACTTAAGTAGTTATACCCTTATATATAACTGTGTTTCCAAAAAGGAAAGTTAAGTTATTATTTTCTCGTACCGTTAAATTTGTTTTTGAAAACAATTCAGATCATTTACAACTTTATTAATCCTACACGTGCATACATAATGATTCGTAAATAGTTACTAATTACTATGTTCTATATGACTTGTGCTTGCTTTGCTCTACATCAATCGTCCAGCAAGGTACATAGAGTACTTAGCAATATAAATAAATAAATAATAACCCATCAGTAAAGAAGGGAAGAAAGATCTGTTGTTGTTTCTTTCTTTAATAGAGCCCTTGTTCTACAATTTTCATCAGAAATTAATCACACATGAGAATGCCTTGGACATTGGCCATGAACTACAGGAATTTGACTTGGAATAAAATGAAATGCAATTGTCTGTTAATAACTTATTATGCATATAAACCTTAGAACAGTGTTTATTCAAAACCTGGTTGTATATTTACTTGTAAGTTGTGTCAAAGTAGCAGAGAATTTAAAAGAATAAAGTGTACTTTACATTTTTTCAGTTGTAAAGAATAGGCCTAATAATAACTAATTAATGTATAAAATTACTATTTACTTATTAAAGATTAAAAAACTACAATAATTTATACGTCAAATAATAAAAATGTACTAAAATTAGGCAGTCCCGCGCCATAGCCAAAATATGTCTTGATGCAGAGCTACAGTACTTGTGCTTGTTCGAGTCCCATGGGGGAAGAAATTTTCTCATGGAATTTCGGCCAGTATGGGACCGATGCCCAACCAGCATTACGATAAATTTGGGTAGCTACAATAAGTAGTGGCCCCAGGTTAGGAAAACCAGCTAAATCGGCTGGCACCCGACATCCAGCCCATGTCATCTCTATACCGGTTGGATGATCGTACACCTCTGTGATTAAAACATGTGGATGTGTGGCCAGCAACCAGATGTTAGGTCAAAAGACTTTGATGCCTGTCATACCATTCGAGTTAAGTTAAAATTAGACAAGAGATACAGCCGTTTCTATCTTATTCAAACTTACGTGCCTCCATTAATGCTGTATTACACAACTCCACTATCTCCTACCCCTGGATGTCATAGTTGTAATGCGTATGTGAACAAAATTATACGCTCTCAACTTCACACAAGTTAACTATCGTTGAAACTATACAAATGGAGTTTAAAAGTCACAGCTCATTTTGTAATAATACATGTAACCAATATAATAGTGAAATTAAAAAATGCCTCGTTGTTGCAGTGTGTTTGTACATACAGTGGCGGAGCGTGGAATTTTGATAAGTGTTAGCCGTCGTTTTATTTACAGTAATATGGATGTATTATTGTTTATTATTATTATTATTATTATTATTATTATTATTATTATTATTTGTAACAAGTAAATGAACTTCTAAAAAGAAGGACATGCAATGTTAGGAGTATCAAATATAATAAACTACCATAGGAATGGGGCTTAGGAAATCAAGAAGGTAATTGTATATAATAATAGTTAATTAAATATATAAATGTATGATTTTCGTCTCCACTTGCAGCTGGTTTCTAGAGCTTATATATAAGTGAGCTCTGTATGTCGGTAGCCTCCTCTTCTATTAGAGATAGGCCTTCTAAGGATGAGATCTCTTGTTTTATTTCATTAGTAGCGGATCGTTTTGAACATCATGTGATGTGCCCACGAACTCAGTAGAAATTTCAAAATCGCTTCTTAACTTCTCATCTATAGTGCAACAATTTAATATAATTGGGCCCTACTCTTTTGTTAGATTCTGAGTTTTCTACATGGCCCCTAAATGGCAGATCTTGTTCGGCTAAGAAACGCACAGCGTCTTTTAGGCAGCTGACAATGTACAGTAAAACTAGTTTAAACCGGAACGTGAATAATGCGGAAATCTGTCCAATGTGAACAAATTTATTGGTCCCGGCATAATAACAGTAATTTTACATGCATTTATTATGTATAAAACGGAATCTGTCCAACGTGGAAACGGATATTTCTACACAATTCATGAAAAAAAATGTTTTTAAGGCGAAAATATAGATAGAGAAATAAATTAGTTTCCACTTCATTGAATTCCCGTTAGGCAAATTAACAATAAGTGATGATTCATGCCGCCCGCGACGGGTGAAGTAGAGTTTCTACCTGTATTTGGAATTTTCTTTTGGCCTAACTGCACACCCGTTTTGCGAAATAGAGGTAAATAGTGCACTGTAAAATCTTAAGTTAGTTTAAGATCTGAGACCGATTGTGTACGTACCTTTCACAGGTAGCGTTCTGAATTTACGAAATAAAGATGGCTAAATCGTATGTATCATTGTCATTCAAGGAAAAAGTATTTTGGTGACAGAAAATTCTCAGTACGCGAAATAAAGACTAAATTTAAATGTGGAAAACCCCAAGTTTATGAGATTTTAAAACACAAAGAAAAAATTATTGCATGGAAGCAAGGAAAAATCAACGAGGTGTGGGACTGTTTTACAAGTCCACGATCAAAAAATCTCCAAATTTCCAAACCGATGCTCCAAAGTCAAGCTGTAGCTGTTGCTCTATCCCTAGAGAATAACGATTTCAAGGCATCTTCAGGTTGGTTGTGTACAGCTTTAAAATACGACATAATGCAGTGTGGAATGCAATTTGCGGCGATTAAAATGATGTGGACGAAAGTTGAGTGGAAACCGAAACTGCATACTTTAGTTTCAGAATACGCGCCTGAGAGACATTTTTAACGCCGACGAAACGGGATTGATTTTTTCGTGCGTTGCCGTCGAAGTCGCACGTACATACTATACTTCACCTTCCAACGGCAGCAGAATTACAATTAATCCAAGGTACATAAATAGTATATTACGATGCGAGTTAGGGAAGTGGATTTTACAGAATCGAGGAAAAATGTTTAAAAACCGAACGATAGCGAGGTTTCTAATTTCCGAGATTCTATAAAACACTTCACAAACGTGCGTTGTACACAATTTTTTGCGCGATAGTGTTTTCAAAATAATAAATATTAGTCGTTCAAAATATCTCTGCAGGCGGAAGAATTGCGAAGCTCTCTTTGTTGGTACACGTGACGTCATCTTAGGTAGTGTTCACTGTCAGCGTCCCACGTCCCGTTCCCCTCCGCACTCATAGATAGCAGTGTCACGTGTTCTATTCCTGCATAAACACGACTGCAGTGCCCTCCGTCAACAACTGCGCTTACTCCTTAAACGGGTAATAATAGTAAAATAATAACATCTTTGTTAGAAATATTTGCATTCATTATAAACAGTTGACTAACGTTAACAGTGTGGGCAATGTTTATTAGTTGAAACAACAGGAGGCTTTGTGAACAATTATTGACAACATGGCCGCAAGTATGTATTTATTGTTTTATATTGTTTCAAATAAAGTTCAGTTCATTTAAGATGTAGTGATTTGTTTCGTATAATGTACATTAACACTACCTTTTGGATATTTTCTGTATATACAATGTATGTAGTACACATAGAGGGCAGTGGTTTTACTTCCCGCACGGGGTGTAACTGTAATATTACAGTATAGTTATTTAGGTTGACAACCCCGAAATGTAGGAAGTTCAACTTTCAATAATGGTTGCCATTGCTGGTAAGTATGACAAAATGCACTATCGTGCAAAAAAGACATACGGTGCTCTATAATCTAAGAAAGGTTAATATATTTTTGTTTTTTCTATAATGCAGAATGTTGTCTAATATGGAAACAAAAATTGGTCCCATGCAATTCCGCTTTGAACAAGTTTTACTGTACTTGTTTGCTTTAACGTTTTCATTATGCTTATCTGTATTAATTTTGATAGCCCGGCTTCAGGACTCTTCAATTTTAGTGTTTCCAAACTTATGTAGCGCAATTTCACAGTTAACGTTGACTTCAGATAGCTCATGATGTTTTTCAGCACGTGAAAACTATTTACATCAGAAACCTCTTTTGTTGTACAAACATTTTTCTCCATTGAAAATAGAAGGCAGGGCTAACAGTAAAGGGAAAATGACTTCCTGCAGCCATATGTCATGTTCATACTGACCTTCATGTCCTTCATTAAACGATGCATTTTTGTTTGACTTATATTTAAATTAGGAGTTGGTTTATAACTTTTTATTTTCAACAAAGCTTCGTCAGGAAAAGGGATGACTTAACAAGTCTTCAATAACTCAAGGATATTCCTCTCCCATGATAATATTAAGAGTCGGTTTCACCAACAGAGGTAACTGTATTACACCAGTTTAAGCTATGCATTATATATGGGGAAAACTGGCGTAATACAGTTACCTCTGTTGGTGAAACTGATCCTTACTTTGTAGTTTAATTATTGTATTTGATACGCTCGGAAGCAGTACGTATATGCATCACATACTCGGAGCAACTGAAGTCTCGCTGTTAGCCCTTTCTAGAGTGCTAACAGGGCAGCTATACAGAGCAACATTGGGCAGCCTTCTGCTCGACTTGAAATGCAGCACGGTATACTACCGATCAGCTTCAATGCGCCTGCGCAAATAATTCGCAAGGTATCGTTCCATGTAAGCCTCGGGAATCCAGCTAACAGTGTGGGAATTTAAAATGTTAAAACACATTGTATAGTATTGAAATGCTACAGTATATACGCAACACATCAATATACATATATATATATATATATATATATTATTATTATTATTAAGTTACTACTTGTTTACAACATTTAGATGCTATCAATGCATTGTTATATCTTGTTCAGTATTATGTTTTGTTTTAATTAAATATCATAACGTTTAATTCTAACTTTTGAAAGTGTTAGCCGGGCTAACAGTGCTAACATGGATCCTCCGCCACTGTTTACATAGCAACAGTAAAAATAACAATTATCTTGCTAGAGGATATTCGGATAGGGAATGTTAATCATAAAAATTAGATGTAATGTAAAGAATCCATGAGACCACCAAATAATAGTTTGTATATATATTTGAAGAGAAAAATTTATCCTTCAATGAGAAGTGTTAAATTAATAATAAAATCGTCAATTGTGTATATAGCCTATGCACTAATAATATTTTCTATTGTAATTTTTATAAAATTGTACTCAAAAGAATCACACAAAAAAAACTACATTTTGAATTTTCTTGCATTTTACCATTGTAAAATGTACAAGTTAAAAATACTTTTGCTTGAGAGTAAGTACATATGTACCACTTAGTAACCTTCACTCATACCAAATGTTTTAAACAATGACTTCTATATACTGAGTAAAAATATACGTATGTGAAGTTATTTACCTTTACCCAAATAAAATATTGTGATTGTTGACTGTTATAAAGTTTTAAGAAACTTTAACACAGTGACCTCAATGGAGTTTCGTAATGTATTTTAAAAATCTTGACTGTACTTACTAACATAACTGGAAATATGGAAGTTTACTCATTAAGAAAATCATATTTCTACTACTTATGTAATTCTGACCAAGGGATATCTACCATAAGAAATGAGCTATGACTTAAGAAATTTTACCCAATGATAGAAGAAGAAAATGTTGAATTTTTTACGTATTAATATAAAAATTACTAAAATTCACTTATGTACTTTTACCTGTGGCTACAGAATTATAAAAAAAAACATTTCACCAACAATAAACAATAATGAATAACTCTTAAATGCATGTATAAAATCAAATCCAACCTTAGAAGCAATAAGTAATACATACAAAAGCTTACAAAGGCAACACAGTTATACTTATGGATAAGGAAAAATACATCCACAAAACTCAACAATTTATACGTGAAATTAACTTCAAGAGAATCGATAAAGACCCATGGGAATTTTCAACAACTCAATAAAATAACTAATAGCATAATGCCTTCTTATAACCAACAATAACAAAATTGAACACAACAAATACGCAAATAGCAAATGGATAAATAACAATGTCACCTCTAATAATGAAGGCCGCATCAAAAATCCATAAGAATGAAGTTCCCAAGTTGTCAATTGCCAATTGCATTAATGCTCCCAACTACAAAATATCTAAATTAATAGCACAGAAGATAAAAAATATAATGTTCAGCTACAAAATCAATCCACTATAAAGAACTCTTATGAATTAGCGGAAAAACTACATAGTCTAGAAATTAACAACAACACTTAATTAATGTCATTCGACATAAAAAAACCTTTATACAAATATTCCAGTTAATGAAACTACAGACATATCAAAACAAAAATTAACGAACAGCAAACTTGACACAAATTACATCAACCAAATAAACAAAATAATAACAATAACACAACAAAACTACTTCCAATTGTACAATGAACTTTTTATTCAGGAAGACCGAATCCCTATGGGGAGCCCATTTCTGGGATTATGGCAGAAATCTTCTTTCAAGAATTAGAAAACAAACATTTAAAAAACTAATAACCGTGCTTGATATAAAATTGTTAGTAAGGTATGTTAATGATGTTTTAATAATCTACGAGAAATGAAAATAGAAAAGAAAATGAAATCTCGCAAGAACTAAATAATATGCATAAAAATTTGATTTTCACTGAAGAAACAGAAGATAACAATAGTATCAATTATTTTTGATCTAACAATTAGTAAAAATTTAAAAAACAACAAACTGGACATCAACATTTACTGCAAACCTACAAGTAATGCACTTGCCATCAACAAAAATTCTAGACACCATTCCAACAAAACATGAGTACATTCAGTCGTTTGATAAGTAGGATGTTAAAATTTCCTTTAAATAAAAACAATTGCAGAAACGAACTTATCTATGTTAAACATATGGCAAAAACTAACGGACACAACAAGGATATTATCAACAAACTAGTAAGCAAACTAAAAAGAAAAAAAAATAACAACACATCCAGCATAACTAAAATCAAAATGGAATCTGATGGAAACTATAAAACTTGGGTAACACTCACTTACATCGGGGGGGAAAAAAACATAAAAATTGGCTAACACTATAGAAAGAAGTGACAAAAAACATAAAAATAGCATATAATATCAGAAACAAAATTAAATAACATACACAACAATAACATTGAAGAAAATAAAAAATTCAATTATAAAGGTGTATATACACTAACGTGCAAAGACTATAACCAATTTTATATCGGAAGAACCAGCAAAAATTTTAACATTAGATATAATGAACATTTCAAAGATTTTATTTATGCAAGTGGTAAATCAAGCTTTGCAAAACATATAATTCAGGTAGGACACCGCATGCTGGACAGTGGTAGTACACTGACTATTATCCACAAATAAAATGATCTGAATCAACATACTGGAGGATTTGGAAAAATTTAAGCAAACCAACAATGACCAGTTATTAAACAAGAACACACCCAGTACTTCAAACTGACTCTTTAAAGTTATAACCGCCAGGCCAGTTTTGCATTCAAAGCCAGTAGATGCAGACATACTTTCTGTTGATGATGAGATTAGTCCCGAAAAACCTACAGTAACTTCATATTTTTATGGTTGATGAGACGGACCTAAGAGGTACCGGTATATAATTTTATATTATAATTTTAAATAGTGTGTTGTAAACAAAAATGAATGTACTTCGAGATAATAATGAAGAGCATAATTTTGTAGATACCCAAAGGGGTGGAAAAAATTGAAGGAACAAACAAAAAAAAAAAAGAAATTAGAAAATGTAAGGTTCAGGCAGGTGAGGAACACGTAATTACTTAAGGAAATGTTCGAAATTAAGTATTTGTAGATTCTCCATGTAATTGTTTGCTAAATTGAAACAGTCTTGTGTCATTTGAAAGGAGGAAGAAATTTGTTTTTGATTCTTACAAATTGAACCTGGGAGATGAAGTCTGCTTTTATTATGAATCACATTACAGTAGATGCCAAGACAAGAGCATATACTAAGAGACCTGTATCCATGCATAATTATACTAGAGTTTACATATTGCCAGCCTATGATGATGCTGAAGATATTTTAGTGTATAAGACCTCCTTCAAGAACAGCCTCCCTCTCATCTCTGGTAGTAAAATTGACTTTACCTTGAAACGGAAGGAGAGAATTGGTGGCCCATTTGAATACAAACATGGTCATCATGAACCTCATAACAAAAGATCAGTTTATGTGTGGTTTCATAAACAAATTTCCATTTTACAGTACCCATTACAGTAGAAAAGATAATGGAAGTAGAAATTATTTACCAAACAGTTTTTAGTCTCAGTGAATTATATAGTATGTTTCAAAAGTGTTGTGAAGATGGTAGAAAGCAGCATGTTTCTCTACTTTCCGTGAAATTTTTAAGAAGGAGTTTTATTTTATATTTTATATTCCCAAAAGTGATACCTGTAATAAATGTGATGCCTTCAAACAACAACTGAAAGATTCTGTCGCTACAGATATTATGTATTAGATACAGGAAGACTAGAAACTTCCATCAAAATGCCAAGAAAGCAAAAATAAAGATGTGGAAGAAGCAAAACAGGACGAATGAAAGAGGGTTCTGATTTTTTATGTCCAAAAACACTTCCCACGCCAAGTCTATATACCAGGGTAACCTATTGTGAACAGCAGATGTGGAGTTTTAATCTGAGTATCCATGATTCAGGGCATCTACTGGTTACATGAATGTATGGAGTAAAAATATTTCACCAAAAGTTGCTCAAGAGATAGAGTCTTCCCTTTTGGCACACTATAAAGTGTAATATCCCTCCTGAGGTAAAACATTCTATATTATTCAGTGATAGCTGTGGGGGGCACAATGGGAGAATCAAAATATCCCTCCTTACACATGTTATACAAATTTCCCAGACATTAGAGATTACGATTCTTTTTTCTGGCTGTAGTTTCAATGAATATGACCAAGATATTACAGTCATTGAGAAATCCAAAAAAGTATATTCCAGACACTTTTGTTCCAAGTCACTGGATTCAAGTGATTGAAAATGCTAAAAAGGGAAGTACTTATGTTGCACTAGTTGGATTGTAACAAATATTGGAGGATATGTTAATTAATTGACATTAAATATGATGACGTTTAGTCATTTTGCTGCAAATTTAATAAAACACGTGTTATTTGTCATTAAATTTCAAACGTGTCTCATTGTCCAGTTCGTAACAGCACGGTTTCTCATTGCAGCTGATTTCAAGCACAAGTGCGAATAATGTAAATATTAGTTTCCCTCCTTCTTAATATTAATAACTATTTTTGATTACTTTATACAGATAGCAGAGCACTGTATACTATTTTTTTACTTGAAATTCAGAATTGGTTATAATTTTGTGTACTGGAGTAACAAAAACAAATTATCATTTACCATAACATCAATGGTGATAATGAGGGTCTTCAATGAAAAGGTTTGTAACAAAGTTTTTGTGAACACCGTGAGCAACTGATGATGGCAATCCTGTAGCAGTTATATGTGGCACATTCACTAAAACCATTGTCAAATGAATTTTCTATCACATTTGTGAATCTCGTTACACTTTGGCCCACATTATAGCAAGACTTTTTCCAAGCATAAATATGCATATCTTTGTAAATTTCTACTAACAGTTGATTAATACAAGGAAATGCAGTTTTATACTAAAGAATCTATCGGACATTTTCACATCATCATCTGATTTTAGACGCACATAGATCTTATGTTGAAAATAAAAAAACATCAAGTGGTTATATATATTTGGTGGCTCCTGCAGGAATAATTTTCAGCCATACATTTTTATTGGGTAAACAGTCCTGTAGCAATTGTTTGTCCATATGCCCGGACCACGAATCGCATATTAAAAGTGAATCCATTTCAATGTTTTCACTAAACACATGTTTTAAGAATGTTTTCAAATGTTATTTTGTCATTTTTTCACTGGCCTACAGTCGACATACACATTTGAAGGTGTATTCTGTTCTATCTTCTTCTGAACTTTGGGCCCAAATTTGTTTCCAGTAGGTTCTTGAAAACAGAGGTATAACCTCTTCCCAAGTTGCCCACACATTGAAATAAGAACATTTATTGTGTAAGAATGTGCATTTCCATGGGTTTTGAACTGTAGCAACAGTGAACTTTTTTTGCCTTTGACTGCCAGTGTTCTGTTTCTTGTTATTCCATAATTAAATTGACTTTGTCACAGTTCCACACATTCATTGTTGGTATGCAGTTTTCTTGAATGGTCTGATTAACGTCTCTTACAAATTTATTTGCATTTTAAATAGTTTGAGTTTCGTTTTCAATACCCTTGAGAGTGACAAATTTGGTAATTTTCTTGAGTAAATATTGTTTTCTTTTTTGAAATTTGAAATGAAAGTCTTTGAAGCTTTAAATCCATTCAAACCCAATTCCTTCGCTAAAAAAGAGCCCACGATTGTAAATGCCAATAGTGCACTCTCAATCCCCGATCTCGAGAATCTCGAAACTTATTAAGGATGTAGTTTTTAATTTGGGTGATTTTGTAGGGGTCCCTATTTTTTAATTATGAAGCTAGATAAGATGTTTTATTTTCCATATAATTCAAAACTGTTCTTACATTTCGGTTATTAATTAATGATGGTCATTTTTTTATTATCTAGGAATAGGACTTCGGGCCAGATTTCCCTGACATCCTATATTCATAAATGTTTTCCAAAGTTTCTTCAGAATAGACAGACAATATGTTAGGACGTTTAGGTTTTTTAACAGGAGATGGCTCAAAGTTACTTTAATTGTCACGTTCCTCACTGGATTCGTTGTCAATTTCAAAGTCTTCAGAATATTCAGCCTGTGTGAGCTTCTGACTGCAAGTAGCATAGTCTTTGAAGTCTAAAGTATTTTCACTAACGTCCTCTAACCCATTCCAATATTTTTGTTCTATAAGTTCTGCCAGAAAATGCGCAAACTGGTCATCCTCCAATTCAGGTTATTCGTGGTTTTCAAATATTTCCTGAACTATAGATTCTAACATAGTTAAGACGTAAAATCGATTTATTATGCCCATTTTATTCTTTTGATGTAATATTTTATTGAATCAAGACTATTACCTGTAAATGTACACATTTATGTGTAAATATACTGTCATGTGCTTAAAAAGTATTAATATGCTAATCAATTAATAATAAAACACATATTCTATTGTACTTTCAATTTATTGAGTTTTTTATGTTTAAATAGAAACAATTAGTATATACTGTACGGATTCTCGACTGCAGGAGTGAAAAAAAAAAACATTCACACTCTGGTGTGCTGCTCTTCATGTAAGCGTGCCGCTCCGTTGCAATATTTATTTCGTTAGTTTATCTCTCTCTCTGTCCCTTTTTTTGTTCTTCCTTCTTTCACCACACTAACATTTTCTATTTTTATTTGTTTATTTTATTTTTTCTGAATGTTTTACTTATTTATTATGTCATGTACTGATGCCAAGCCTTTATTTATTTTTGTTGTTCCCTATTTCCTATTAAATATTATGCATACTATTGAATTTGCAGTGAAATGACTAATATTATGGTGTGTCAGTATCCTCCATTTAATATATCCTCCAATTTTTGTTACAATCCAACTGGTCCAACATAAGTACTTTCCTTGTAAGAAGAGGTTACCTAAGTTTGAAGTTACTGAAATGAGAAGTGATGATTTTTTCGGTACTTCACCACTTGGAAAGGAAATAGCAAATCGTAAAATGTTTGTTGATAGTAGCAAAGTTGAATGGCCATAAACATCATGGATCAGGTTTAAAAAGTATTACCCTATAAAATTTTCAAAATGGAAGAGAATCAGGATGTTGATTCACAATTTTCATACTGAACTTGAACAGAAGAGGGAAGAGAAGTCTGAAAATATCCATTTACCTTTGTTGTATCCAGAATGTTGGGCATTAACAAAGGAAAAGTATAAAGATTTTACAAGATTTGTGTCAATACATTCATCGTATTCATCATTCTTTTTTACAAAAATTTGCAAAATTGCTGTGAAATAAAATTACATTCTTGAAAACACAATTATTGTTTTGTTTTGCAGTAGGGTAATTTTTAACCCTAGTTTGAATTAAAAATGAACTATACTTTTTGTTAAGCCAGAAGTGACTATAATTTTCCATGCTAAAATACAAATCACAGGAAATTAATATAAATATTTTGTGTACTATTCTTCGTAATTTTCCACTGCAACTTTTAATAACTGTTAATTACAGTTCCATTATTTAATTATTCCTGTTTAACTTTGCACTAAGACATTTCAAAATCCAGTACTAGCTTGGCTTATGAACTAACAATACATTTTTACTAAGCCTGAAGTTACAATGATTTTCAATGCTAAAATGCAAAACACTAGGAATGAAATATTATATTTGTGTTCTTATTAATTTTTTTTACATTTTCAGATTGTTTATGATACTGAGTTTCATGCTGAATTAAATTTAATTATTCATGTTCAACTTTGTAATTCCATATCCAAAAAATTGGTTAGTCATGTGTGGCCTGAAGTCCTTCATATAAAAAATATCTCCCCAGTAAATGTCCTTGTGTCAAAAATATTTGAAAAGTCATATATGCATATCTTGCCCCTATCAAACATTTTTGTTTAAAGGCTCTCCCCTGGCGTTCAATTGATCTCATAGCAAAAATTGGTGATAGTAGAAATTGGAGATTAGAAATTGGAGATTGAACCTGGGCCCTCTGCATACGAGGCAGCGATGCTGCCCCTAGACTGCAGCAGTGGGCTCATATTATGGTAATGTAATTTATTTATGAATCAGAGGTACTCTGTAATGAAGGATTAACTCACGGCATACCAACATTTCTATCATGATAATGCAAGTCTGATTCCAACATAGTAACCAAACAATAATTGAGGCAGTTAAGCATAGGGTTGTAAGTGCAGGTTTTGCAGTATTGAGAAAAACAGGTTTAAATTTGAAATTATATAAGCAAATAATAGGTAAAATTATGCTGAAGTATGTAATATTATGCACCGAACTAGTTTTTTTTTTTGGGGGGGGGAATCACTTGCACCCTTTTGCTTCTAATCACCTCAGTTTACTTCTGGAACTTAGAAATAAATTGAAAGTGGGAAATATCTAAATATGTCATGTACCAATATAGATGTATCCCCTGTATTCATAACAGTGCATATATTCAATGCATAATATTAACAACTTACTGTTAATTCTTGACACTTGTAATGTCCAAGAACTACGAATACTTAGCACTTATTACCATATATACGCATGTATAGGCTGTGTGCATGTATAAGCCGCATCCAAGTTTTGCGATAATAAATTGGGGAAAAAATATTCGTCTTATATTTTTGCTAAGAATCAGTGCAAAAGACAGATGTAGGCTTATACCATTTTTAAATCTGGCAATGTTGTAAATTTCAAAGCTTCTCTTGCCGGGCTCAGTCATAGTCATTAACAGAAGAGTAAAAGGGACGGTTAGCTGGCAGGTACGGTATTCTGTACACTGTGTGTAAACATGGAGTAATTATACCTCCAAATTCAAGCTACTAGTGGTGCACTGTGCAGCAGAACACAGAAATATGACTCCTGGAAGAAAGTTTGATGTGGACGAAAAAATGTGCAATGGTGGATCCAAACAAAACATGCACTTGAAAACACATCACAACATCAACAATCTTTCTGCGGAAAAAGAGCGAAATATCCACAGTTAGAAAGAGTTCTCCTGGATTACGTACAGGAAACAAGGGCAGACGGATTTTCTGTATTCATCGAAATTATACATTTTGATGGCCTTAAGATAGTCAAGAATATGGAAATCCCATGCAATGAATTTAAAGCAAGTTACAGCTGGGAAAGGCTATTTATGACATTTCACAACCTAGTAATTCGGCAGAGTACTTCAATAGCACTGCAACTTCCAGATATATACCAGTTATTTAGTTATTTCATGTATAAGCCGCACCCTGATTTTGAAACTTATATTTTAGGTAAAAAGTGTGGCCTATATACATGTAAATACGGCATGTTTTTGCTTTTAGAGATTATTTAAGAAAACATGTGACCAGTCTATCCATTGACAACCTGAGTCTAGGATTTCTGGAATGCTTCCAAATTTATTGAATGAAAGGCATATTTACTGTGAAATTTATGCATCAGTGACCAATTTAAAAAATACAAAACTTAACCTGCAGAGAGGCATGTGTGACATGTAGCACTTTATCATTGGAAGAAAATTAAAAATAAAAATCTTGTCTTTTTTAAAATGTTTTCCATCTTTCCCATTAATGATGTTATATAATAAATATGACTTAGTGATTTAATATATTCAGGACGTAACTCTTGCAAAGATATTGAGATTTTCTTGAGGCAGAACTTTTTTAAGGTATGATTTTTCTCAAGTTTTATAACTGAAATAGTATTAAGTCATGTAATCTTCTGAGACACTACAGTTTTATTTTAAATCGAAGTTGCAATAAAAATATCCGCAAACCATTGTCTTCAAACCTATAACAGCTGCCATACTGGCATGGTAGAAGTGCTGAAACAGTAAATTCCATTCTCACATTACACATTTTTTAACAAAAAGAAAAACTTCCTGGTATAATTTCTGAAAAAAAATAATAAGTTCTCATCTCATTTTAGCCATTTTCAGGATCTACAAGTTTGATAAATTAATTTGAAATTCATCACACTGAATCGGGAAATAAATAAACTTATATCTGCTTTAAAAGAAACAATAAAAAGATAAGAATAATTGCTATAATATTTAGTTTACTTTAGGTTTCATCTCATTTAGCTGTTGTTAGGATCTATAAGATTAATATATTTGACTCAGAAATTAATATAATGAAAACATATGTTACAATATTGACTTTACCAATTAAGGGACGTAATAAAAACCTAATAGAAACCTAAGAATATGGGCCCTAATTGTATGTACAAAATATTTTTATTTATTTCTCAGTATAGTCTGATGTGATGAATTTCAAATTAACTTTTCGAACATGTAAAATTATAAATACAAATAACATATTCAATATTTTTTGGTGTAATGAGGCTGACAGTCTTGTCAACAATTATCTTTATAACATACATTGTAAAATTATTCATCATCAGTAAAGAGAGTACCGACTATTCATGTACTTGGTATCGTAAATTATGGCAGCTAAGTCCAGTGAAAATGATGGTGTTTCTGCATTAATTAATGAAATCTTCTGAGACAATGTTCTTATGAGCAAAGTTAAATATTTTCATCCTCGCCTACTAGAAAATTTTATAAAATTGAAACCAATCAGAAATCTCAATTTTGCTGCATGGTAACAATGTCTTATTTTGAATTCAGTCTTCTGTCAAAGTTTGAATTTTAATTTGATTGAGAGATCCAATATTCAACATATGAAGTGTATTGCAGTGGTATCTTTTCCTAAAACATGCCTAAAATGAAAGCCGCAAAAAGTAATTCACCTTGGCAATTGACTGCTAACGACTCCAATTTTTCAACAAATGGTAAAGTCTTCTTCTGTCAAGTTTGCCAAAAACAATTTGATGCAAAATCACATTTTGAACAACTTAAGGAATCTAGAGAACAATAGTTTAAAAAAATTCAAAGTCAATTCAACCATTCATTTCATCTAGGAAGAGTTCTATGGTGGATACTTTCGATATGAGGTTGTGTGAGGCATTTGTATCAGCTAATGTGCCTTGAATTTGCTATGGAATGGGAATTTCAAAACATTTCTTGAAGATATTAGTTGTCACATAATTCCAGATGAGTCTTACTGTGCATAAGAACTATTTCAAACGTCTCTATGAAGAGATAGAATAAGAACCAACATGTGACCATTGTATATGGCTTGTAGATGAGACCACAGATAGTTGCCATTCTTATATAATGATGTCATCGGGAAGCTGTATCCAGCAGGATCAAGAAAATGACATCTAGTCTTTTGTAAGAAACTAGAAAAATCAAATCACAGCACTATAGTAAAGCCCTACATATCTTGCTGCCTGCAGAGAACAGAGATGAAATGTTTCTTCTTTTGCGTAGTAATAGTACTACCTATATTATAAAAGCAGGGCAGGTTCTAACAAGTTTATATGTAAACATGTTCCATGAAATGTGCCTGGCTCATGGTGTACATCAGTTGGTGGAAGAAGTAAGAAATAATTTTCCAACAATAAATGATACTGTTTCCTCAGTCAAGAAAGTTTTTTTGAAGTTGCCTGTTCGAGTTCAAACATTCAGATATACGCTACCAGAAATTCCACTTCAATCATCACTCACTAGGGATCTTGGTTTTCAGCCGCACTCTGCTATGCCGACCACTATGAGGATATTAAATAGATAAATTTAACGGAAGTGAAACTCTTTGTATTTTGAAGGCACATAATTCTCTTCAGGGCAGCAAGAACATTTCTGATCTAGCTTTCATCAAAGCCAGTTTTGCTAACTTTCTTTCTACCATTCAATGCATGCAGATTGCATATCTTTTACATAATGAAGGAATGAACATAATGGAAATGGTTTCAAAGAAAGAGATACCAGGAGTATTGGGTAGTATATCCTCTTCTAAGCTCTCTCATGTCCTTGAACAAAATTCTGGATATGCAAAGATGATGGATGTAAATGCAACTCTTCATGGAGAAGAAATACATGGGAAATTGCCATAGGTCCTGATGGTGGTGGCTTCTATGAAATATTCACCAGTGACTTCATGTTGTTTGGAGCAAACATTTTCATTTGACAAAAATGTTTTAAGGGAAAATAAATAGCCTTTCACGAAAGTCAATCTATGCATATGAATGGTAGTACAGTGCCACAATTCAGTTTAAAACCGAACATTTTGGTCTGTATTCTAATTCTTAACTGAATATTTAAAAAAAATACAAATTTTGGCTTATGATGTGTTACCTCCGAATTTTAAAAAAAATTAAAAGTTTGTGTTAATTTCGGTGAAAATTTGATTGTTGTGTCTTTTTTGTGATTATATATATGTGTACTATAAGTTTTACAGAAGTATGGCTAAAAAAATTAAATCCTAAAAAAAGGCTAAACCATAGATTTAAAAAGCATAAAATATGGCTATAAAAATCTAAAAGTCTGGGCCCTACATATGATTAGAAAAGCTTCATTTTTGTGATAGCTGGGAACTCTATTTCACTACTAAATGTTATCATCTTCTTGTATCTTGTAAACCCATGTTTCCCTTAACAGAGATTTAGGCGCTCTCCCCCTATAGGGAAGAATTTGAACCATACTAATTTAGTTACACTTGTTTTCATATAGATGTCCTTTGAGTGGTCCGTGGTCAGCGTTCTGCCTCATACTGACATCTAGGAAGCCAAGGTAGTACTAGGACGGGAAAATTTGTTAAATTTTGCTTAGAGGCCTTTTCATTCAGGCTTAAGGAACTTTTACAAGCCTGAAAATATTCAGACTCGGGACCCACACTTTTTAAGTCCCTCCCGGAGGACTTGCTCCTTGGATTTTTGCATCCTAAAAAATCCATTGACCCCGGCCGGGTTTGAACCCGTGTCCCTCAGGACCAGAGCATAATCACTAGTCAATTGCAGTTATCATAAGTAAGACAATTTACCTGTTACGGCATTTGAACCCAAGATCTTCAGCTTTATGCCTACTTCTACCATTGAGCTACTTTGGCATTCCAGATAAAATCCAAATTTGTATTTCTTTATTCCCCTAGTACCTCACAAATAGTGAAACTCAGTTCAGAAGAATTTTGTGCAGGTGCTTCAAATGCACTGGCCCTATGAAACTCAGAGTTTCATGGTAGTGCAGACATAAGCTCTCCATACATCTTTGTCAAACCAGAAAAAATCCAAATTTTTCTTTCTTTATTCCCCTAGTACCTCACAAATAGTGAAACTCAGTTCACAAGAATTTTGTGCAGGTGCTTCAAATGCAGAAGATATTAATTCACTGGTCCTATCAAACTCAGAGTTTCATGGTAGTGCAGACATAACCTCTCCATACACCTTTGTCCATAACTATTTTTTTTCAGTAATTTCCTGTTTAATTTTTCTCCCTTAAATCATGGTTAATATTATTATTCCACCCTATTCTTGGCCTACCTACTTGGTACTTTCTCTCTGGCTTTCCTACAAGAAGTTTCCATAGCCCTCTTTTATTCTCCATTGTACCACATGTCCTGCCGATCATAGTTTACAAGACATATCCTTTCTTTGTATGCCTGGTTTTCATGGATATGAAGTAGCTCACTGTTAGGTAGTTTTGTCTGTTCACCTCTGTGAAGACACCATGTCAGTTAATTATGAATTAGATATGGAAATTAGTAATTTCAGGCTAGCCATCTGTTAATTATAGCATGGTTGGTTGGTTGGTATCTAATGTCGAGCACTTGATAATGAAATCATTCGCTCTCTTGCACTCCAATATTTAGCAGAAAGGCTGGTCTCTTCTACAAAAGCTGGACAACGGAGGAGATGGTTTCTTTCCATATCTTCATTTAAATTGCAAAAAGGGCATTTAGGTGAATCTGTTATGCCAATTCTGTGTAGGTGTTTATTCAAGCAGTCATGTCCCGTTAGCAGTCTGAATGTTGCTACTGCAGATTTTCTTTGTAATGTAGTAATGTCATAAGCTTGTAGATTTTCCCATTCCTTTCCAGATGTTTTGGTGGTGTATTCTTCTCTAAGTTTATTGATGTATTTATTTGAGATAATTCTTTTGATAGAGTGAAAGGAAACTGGAGCAGAAGTTGGGTTTGAAACAATTTTGCTACCCTTCTTGGCTAGAAAATCGGCTATTTCATTGCCTGTCACTCCACAATGGGCCGGAATCCATTGAAGTACAACTTTTTTATGTAGACGGGATAAATGTTTTATCATTTTGTGACATTCGATAATTTTGATGCTTTTGGGTGTTGTGTCTCGTGTTATAGCAAGAATGGCTGCTTTGGAGTCACATAGAATTACAACTTTTGTAAATTTTTGGATGTGATATAAAAGATTTTGTAAACTTAAGAAAATTGCTAGAATTTCGCCATCAAAGTTTGTTGAATTTGTGTTTAGTTTACGATAAAAGGAAAAAAGTGGACATACTGCACCAGCACCAGTGCCACCATCATTTGGTAGGCTGGAGCCATCTGTAAAAATATGTATCCATTCAGGAGCTGGGTATCTTAGATTTATCATTTCCAGTGACATTTGTTTTAAAATATATGGAGGAGTTTCAGATTTCTTGATGTCTTCTGTTAAATGAAGGTTATATTCGATTTCCAAAAATTCTAGAGGGTTGTTTCTCATCTGCATATTTTCTTTTGAATGTGGAAGTTGCAATTTCTGTTTGATTTCTTGTACAATGCTTAGGAAGCTTTGCTGAGATTTTAAACATACTTGTGGTTTTCTTTGGGTCCAGTTATTATGGGGTAGCCTTAAAAATTTTTCATACTGTGTGACTGCTGTTTTCTCAATTTCAGATGCTATGTTTGGGTTATTTGTTAAGATTTGCATGGCAGTGATTGGTGTTGTTTTAACGGCTCCTGTTATCAGACGGAGGATTTGGTTCTGCAATTTATTAAGTTTTTCCACTTTAGTAGTTACTAGGATTTCTTCACAATATTGAAGTACAGGTTTTATGTACATTTGGTAGAAGGTGTTTAGGGTTTGTGTGTTGCAACCCCACTTTTTCCCTGCTAATCGTTTTAATAATGGTAACCTTGTTTCTATCTTTGTACATATATTCTCCATGTGTTTCTTCCATGTTAATTTTGTGTCCAGAGTTATTCCTAAATATTTTGCTTCATGTGTTTGAGTTAATAATTCACCCTCCAATTTCAGAGTGATGGGTAGTGGTTTCTTTCTTAATGTAAATAGTTGATAATTTGTTTTCTGTATATTTATCTTCATTAAGTTCTGGGATGTCCAATTCTCTAACTGTATTAGTGATTGTTGGGCTATGGTTATTAATTGTTGACTTTGGTTTTTCGGTTTGGAGACCCATATTACAACATCATCAGCAAAAAGTAGGGTTTTCGTTTCGAGCTTTTCTATATGCTTAGGTAGATCATTAATGTAGATATTGAAGAGAATGGTACTGAGTACAGAACCCTGTGGTAAACCTCGATGTGTTTGTTGGTATTTAGAGAGGTGATTATTATACTTTGTAGCGATGAACCGTTGGATGAGAAAATTGCTGATCCAGAGTAGCATATTCCCTTGAATGCCTAAAGTCTGCATTTTTTCTAATAATTTATATCTCCAAATAGAGTCATATGCTCCTTGGAAATCAACGAACATTGCCAGAGTGTCTTCTTTTCTGTTGAAACTGTCTTTAATAGCTTGACTTAGGTGTACAATTTGTTGATTTGTTGATTGTAATTCTCTAAATCCAGCTTGATTGGGTGAAAGTAAATTATTGGTTTCTAAATACCAATTTAATCGATTTGAAATCATTTTTTCCATAGTTTTAACAATTACACTAGTTAGTGCTATTGGGCGATAATTTGAAAAAGTATTTGTTGATTTTTTTGTTTTCGAAATAGGTATTATAATAGCTTTTTTCCAATCATCAGGAACTTTTGTGTTCCAAGAAAGATTATAAAGGGAGAGCAATTGAGTTTTGGCTTTATTGCCAAGGTGTTTGAGAAATTCTGCATGTATATTATCTGCTCCTGGAGATTTGTTTGATTTTAAACTATTAATGGCTATGTTTAACTCTTTAATGTTGAAATTCTTATTAAAGATATTATCTTTTGTACTGCTTGTTGATTTTATGTAATTTTTTAGGTTCTCTTTTATTGTTTTTTGTTCTTTTTTGTTCTCTGAGGACAAAGTATAGGTGTTAGCGTAGTGTTTGTTGAATTTGTTGGCTATTTCACTTTCATTTGTAATCTGTTTGTTGTTGTGGATAAATGGTGTTTTTTGCCGTTCTTTTTTATTTTGTATATTGTGTACAAATCTATATGCTTTCTGGCCATCTTTCCTATAATCCATTTTTTGGAGGAAGTTATTAAAATTTTCTCTTTTATTGCTGTTAATTTCTTTTTTGAGTTGTGCGCACAGTTTTCTCCAATTTTGTACATCTTTTGGGTCTTTTGTTTTTTCTGCTTTATTTCTAGCGAGATCTCGGTCTATTTTCATTCTTTCTAATTTTGAATTCCAGAAGGGTTTGTAGTTTTTAACTATTCCTCGTGGTATATATTTTTTTGCTGTTTTTAATATTATTTTGCATATAGATTTGTTAATTTGATCTGACTGAAGTGATACGTTTAAAGGATTTTCAAATTTGGTTTCCAGTTCGTCTGTGTACAGTTTCCAATTGGCTTTTTTGAAGTTCCACCTGGGTTTAAGATGCATTGGAAGTAAGTTGTTATTCCCCAGTTGAATAGTAGCAATGATGGCTCTATGTCCTGAGCCAGGATCTTCTACAATTTGTTTTTTGGTTTTGGAGTATAAATTAGAAGATACAAAGAGTAAGTCAGGATTAGTTCCTGAACCAGAGTAATGTATATATGTTGGAGGATCCTCTTTGTTGTGTATTATTTCTATGGGTGTTGAATTTAATAAGTCTTCTACAATTTTCCCTGCATTATTAGATTTGGTATAGCCCCATCGTCGTGAATGGGCATTAAAATCTCCCATTATAATTGTGTTTGGGTTTATTGTAATATGTTCAAGATTAGGGGAGTTATTTGGTGGATTATAAATTGAATATATATTGTACTGAGATTTATTTATCCATATGTTAATTTTAATTATTTCAATTTTGTCTACATTGTCCATTTCTTTGATAATTTGAACGGACGAAGTCATATGTGTTCGAATTCCAACTAAAATACCACTGCTTATTTGTCGTCCTTTAGGAAGTATGTGAACAGTAAAATCCTTGAAGTGGTAATATTGTAACTGTTCCTGTGTGAGATTTGCTTCTTGAATTGTGAATACATCAATTTGGTGGTCAGATAGCATTTTTGTAAGTTCAGTCTTTTTAGCTTGTGATAGTCCTCCAGTATTCCACTGGAGGATTTTGATCAAGTTTGGTTTGGTATATTTGTTTCCTTGAAGAAAGGTCCCCGTCCGGAGATCCGAATGGGGGACTATTTTACCTCCGGATTTGTATTTCTTTTTCCAAGGCTTCATGTTTGTATTGGAGTACAATAAACTAGTTGTAACCGTTTAGTAGTAGGCACCACATGTGGTGGTTACGTCACCCATTGAGAGAAAGTAGGTATAGGAAGGAAGGAGAAATGAACCCCTAGGCCTCGAGTACTCTAATACCATCAGGGTCGAAAGAAACAAGAGGTCAGTCAAGGGAGACTGGATAGAAAAGTTGAAAGAGGGAATTGGTATGGGGAGGAGAAGTAATACCAATTCGGTCAAAAAAGAAAAACTCACCAAGCTGACCAGTGCTTGTTGGTGAGTAGCCCTTCCCTTTCGTTCATCATGCATAAGCATGATTACTAACAGCTGCACCACGAGAAGGTGAGGGATTGGACACTAGGTTACTGTCCAGGTCGGTTCCTTTAAGCCTTCGATGGAAGGAATTAAAGGGTCTCCTCTCTGTTAAAAACAGTAGCCTTTCCGCAGCCTCCAGTTTATTGACCAGGAATCGAAAACCAACTTGGCAAAATAACGACCTCATTGTTTGCATGTGGTTTTTCTTGTTTTACGAGTAGCAATGTCCTGAAGCTTGTCCCCTGATCCTTAAATTCAAACAAGCCTGTGGTCAACAGATTTTTTCTGGTCATAAAATAAGTAAAGCTGCAGGTGCTCTCTTATAAATTTATGATGTGCAAAAGAATCTGAAGCCTGAGATAAGAAATCTCTGAATAAAATGAATCTGCTCTTTCATGTCCATATTTGAATTGTGATGCTAATTACTTCAGATGTTAAAGAGAATTTTTAAGTGAATGGAAATATCACTTCTTTGCCCTCACAAATTGTTAATTAACATTCTCTATAATAAATAATAAGCCTACTGTTGTTTTAATCCTCGAGAATTGATGAGCATCATCATGCTGCATCAGCTGGAAGCATAAAGTGTTGTGTGGATGTAGGATGATGGCATGGCGTGTACGGCAAAACCTTCGGTTTTCTCATACTCAATGCGAGTTGAATGGCTGGGACTCGATGGCAGGACTCAGATTAACAATTCCATGCGTGTGGAGTGGAGAGGATTGGACTTCACGGAGCGACGAGCAATTTGTGAAGTTGAAGATTCGGCAGCACCAGATTCTGAGACTCGGGCTGTGACTTCTCAACCTCTGACAGACTCACTGTCCCACACAGCTCGATGTCTTTTACACTTGTTAGTGTTAGCTGCATTGATATTTGTGTTAGGACGAACTGCAGGACTTCGAATGTTTAGAGTGCCTTTTGAACCTCATAACTGGCAAGTGGATCCTCTAGTGTGTGACTGGAAATGTGTGGATCCCCCAACCTTACCCAAGGTTCGACCAAGACGCTGTGTATCAGCAGGACCTATACTTATAGGGTGAGTAACTTTTAAATAAAAGTTAATTTCAGAGAAATCTACTTTTTAAGATACCTTTTCAAAAACTTACATAATTTGTACAATGCATCTCTAAAGAAAAAACATGTTTTGATAAATTTATTATACAAACACTATCATACCTAAACTGACAATTCATTGTTCAATATGATGCAATGAATACTAAGGTTTTTTGTGAGGCATTGCATTACAGTACTTTGACATGGCTGCCGTGTTTAATACAACTAACATCAATGTGGTAGTCCAACTCTTGCCAGACTCTGAACAACATATCTGATGTGATTGTAGCTGCAGCTTTGTGAATCCTCATTTGAAGTTCATGTAGTTTACGTGATAGAGGAGGACATATACACTGTGCTTTATGTAACTACAGAAAAAATCACGGAGTTTAATCTGATGTTCACATAGGACATTTCGTAAGAGCATTGTCAAGAGGTCCTGTTCATCCTGTCCAACATTCTGGAAGCACTCGATTAAGATAGTAGCGAACCTGGTAGTGATAGGCAGTGCTTCATCTTGCTGGAACTGTTAATCATCTAAATCATGATTTAGATGTGGCAGTAACAAAAATTTGATCATATCAATGTAAGATATGGCATCGAAGTGTCAGCCATAAAGAAACATGCCATACATCTTGCAATGTGGCATGGCACAGAAAAACATTCAGCTTGGATAAATTTTGTTCATATTCAATTATTCTGTATGGATTCTTAGTCCTCCGATTTTGGCAGTTACAATTCACTTTCCACTGATGTGAAATGTTGCCTTGTCGCTGGAAATTATGCTTTCTGTAAAACCAACATTTTCTCTTGAAAACAAAGTATAAATTACAATTTTTCATCTCTACCCAGATCCTTAAGTTTCTGATGCAGTTGCAATGTGTACAGTTTTATGTACGACCAGTCTCTCGACACCCTCACACTACCTGGTGCAGCATTCCTAGTTCACAGAAAGTTCTGCACAAAGACTTGGGCCATGTTGGAAGATCTCCCTTACATGTTCAACACATTCATCAGTGACTGCTGAAGGTCCACTTGTGATGCCCTTTCTTTATCAACTTCCTGGAGCCAAATGAATGTTGCACTTGCTTAGTAAAATTGTATGTATCAAATTGGACAAAAATGCAATTGTTGCATTATTGCACACAGCACAACATTTTTAAGGTGTTCTTTCAATCTTCTATTCAAGTTCCTTTTTTGTTTTTCCTATGCATATGACTGCAGAGATTGTGGAAAATTATTCATAGGAAAAACAAAAAAGGAACTTCAATACAACAACACCTTAGAAATGTTAAAAATGGGAAAATAGAAAAAATCTGCATATGCATGGTCAGAAATACACAGAATCGAAACAAAGGATAAATTATTAAAACAGTTAGATAAATCTAATGAACTCTTTAATTTGGGAGAAAATTTACATCCACAAAAATAAAAAATAAATAATGAATTTTAAAATTCCTGGGGAATAAAATTTGATTTGGAAGTTCATTGGTCAGCTAACAGAGGGAGCAGAAATCAACCCATAGGATCACTGTTTGCCGATTCAACAGTTAGAAAGCCTTGGTCTTCAAGAAATCTACAAATATGAGGTGAATCGTGAATATTCTATCTCATTAATTAATAGTGAAGGAAGCCATTTTGTCTATTAAACATACTGGTGATTCCAGGGGAAATCGGTAAAATGAAGACAATACAATACTTGAAGTGTCTAGTTTCAAAACTCATTCATTCAAGTTTATGTGATTTTGAGATAAATGCAAGAAACTTATAAATCAATTATAGGTGCACTGAGGTGAATACTTTCTTGTACATTTTGTATTGTATTGTAAGCCTATATTTTCCCTTTACAGAGATTTAGGCACTCTCCCCCTACAGGGAAGAATTTGAACCATACTAATTTAGTTACACTTGTTTTCGTATAGATGTCATTTTGAGTGGTACGTGGTCAGCGTTCCGCCTCATACTGACATCTAGGATGGGAAAATTCGGTAAATTTTGCTTAGAGGCCTTTTCATTCAGGCTTAAGGATTTTTTACGAGCCTGAAAATCTTCAGACTCAGGACCCACGGCTTAAAGTACCTCCCGGAGGACTTGCTCCTTGGATTTTTCCATCCTAAAAAATGCATCGACCCCGGCAGGGTTTGAACCTGCAACCCTCGAGACCAGAGGCAAGGAGCATAACCACTAGTCCACTGTGGCTGACTTGTACATGTAATCAGTATAAGTACTAGGTTTCATCTGCAGTACAGAAAGAAATATTCAGCCTCTTTTTAGTCAGTTATTAAGTAAATAAATTTGGAATGATGTAGTTTTGCAATCAAACAATGGAACTATTTAATTTTAAAAAAGTGCTTCGTGGAAAAGAATTGTTTTACGGGTAATGTAAGTAAAAATATGTTGTTAAATAAAGTGCTTCGTGGAAAAGAATTGTTTTACGGGTAATGTAAGTAAAAATATGTTGTTAAATGAATTATTGATGTATTATTAGTAATTGTAAAACATAAATATTTTTCATAACATGTGAAAATTTTAATGTTTTAAATCACTTTTCATATTTTTGATATCCACAATTTATTTTGAGCCTCCGTATGAAATATATGTGCAGATACTCTTCTTAAACTCTTAGACAATGTTCATCATTATCAAAAATGGTTTCTCCAGTTCAATATCCTTCCTGATCTTCAAGAATGCATGTCACCTTGCCCAGCAGAGTTTTATAGAAATTCAGTTCACCTACCTGTCTCCATTCAGCACCAAAATGCTTCATCAACAGTGTTTTTGACATCTTTTGATTTTCAGCTCTCACAGAAAAACTATTGATTTGCTGTTCTGGCATAATGGTTTATAATCTTTGCTCTCTTTCTAAGGACTGATTGATATACTCCAAAATCACTTCTGTAGCATATTTCACCTTTTACAACCACAGACTTGCTTCTGTTTATTTGCAATTTTTTAAAACTAAGTCTTTTAAGTTTCTAAGAATTGTAAATTATATTGACCCGGTGGCTTATATTTTTTTACTCAACTATCTTCTTCCATTTACAAACAAAATAGCATTCTTCTAAATTATTTAGATTTGGAAATTTGGAGATGATTTCTCTATATTCTTCTGGACTTACTATTGTGTTTTTGTTATGACCATCTCTATTCTTCCAAAGACACAGTCAGTTGGTAGAAAAAATCTCCTACTACCAGAAAAGTTATATCAATCTGTGTAGCTGAAGAATTGGTATGGTAAAGCCAATGCATCAACATTCCCATTGTTATATTCTTATTTTGTCCAGGACACGCGAACAATTTAATGCAGGTTACTTCCCCAAAATTCAGAGTTCTTAAAATGGCATGTACCATAGATGATATTTCATTGGATCCTTTCATTTGTTGATTTTAATCCAATGTGTAAGTGGTCACTGATTGTTCAGTGTATTAAGCAGTGGAGTGTCCCTCACAAACAGTAAAAGTATAGAAATAGAATTGCCTTCGAACAATATGCTGATTGATTGGATACACAGGGACAACCATATTATTTTTGTGATCATTTCTCAATATCATAGTATTTTCTTCTCATTCCTTGAGCATTCCATAGAATGATTATGCCTTCAGCTCATGTAATCATAACTGACCTATCATGTTTTCCTTTGCAGGACAACAAGGAGTTGCTATTCATCCCTTCATACTAATGCATTCAGAACAAGCATCTGATGTTAAAGTCTTGGACAAATATTTGACGAAAATAGTCATATTTTATCTTCAGGTTAACATATTCTTCATTATAAACTTTTCATAATTTACATATACTACAGTCATTTTCCATACATAGCCGCAATGTTTTACTTCTGCTATAGTGAGAAGTTATATATAAAAATCTAGAGAGATTAAACAGCTGTGGGGTTCAGGAAGGAAGCAGTTTTGAAACCTCAGTACATCAACATCATCATCTTAAGGCACGACAATTTCAAAAGTGAAAGTTTTGGCCTTCTCAACAATCCTCCTCCATGCCAATCTGTCTCTTGCCATATTCAAATTAGTCACTTTCATTTTCCTTAGATCGTTCATTGTGTCATCCTTCCATCTGATCTTCGGCCTTCCCACAGCTCTGCCTCCTATAGGTTTCCAGTTGTAGAGTTTTTTGACCAGTCTCTGATCATCCATTCTTATCAAATGTCGAAGCCAACCAATTCTGACAGATCTTATATGGTTTACTATCTTCTGATTTTTGATCAATTTGTTTAGTTCATTATTTGTTTTGATTCTCCAATAGTTATCAGTTCCTCTGTTTGGTCCAAATATTCTTCTTAAAATTTCTCTTTCAAAAATTAGTAATTTCTGTTTTATTGTTTCTTTTAGGACCCAAGTTTCACAAGCATATATAACTACTGGTCTAGTGAGTGTTTTGTATAACCTTATTTTTGCAGTATTTGATATTAATATGCTTTTAAATAAGGTTCTATTTGCAAAATGAGCTTTATTCCCATTTACCAATCTTTCTTTAATTTCCTCTTCTAATGTATTACTTTGGTACCTAAGTACTTAAATGATTCTACTGTGTTAATTTGTATATCATCAATTTGTAGATTTTCAGATTTTCTATTGTGATTACTACATTTCAAATACTTTGTTTTCTCTTGATTTATTATTAGACCAAATTTTTTAGATTCCTCTTTCAATTTTGTGAAGGTTTCACAAAATGCTTGTCTGGTTCTTGCTTTAATCAGTACCTTAGTACTTACCCAACCATAATTTAGTAATGGAAGGAATTGGTTTTGAAACCAATTTCTAAGTTTTGGAATGAAAGAGATTTGCAATAGTAAATAACAAGAAAGGAAATAGTTTTGAAACAGTGCCTGATTAATAAACAGTAAAAAGACGAGGAAGAAATTAATTTTGGTACAATCCAATGGATTATTATGATGGACTTCAAACAGAATGTGACACTACTGCTACCTCATTTATTTAAAAAGTGGAATGAATGAGTTTTGAAACTCGGTATTTGATATATTCTTTATTTTGAGAGAAATTGATTATAATATTACATGGTAAATTTGAGAGTTTTTATAGTCTTTTAAAATACAAGGGTCATACTGAAAGTCATGAGCAAAATTTTTTTAAACAATCATAATATTTATTTTAGACAAACCAAGTACACCATGTTAATCTACAGACCTTTGTGCTACTTTTCAACATAGTCTCCATTTCTTTGCACACATTTTGTCCAGCGTTCTACAAGCTTGAAAATTCCCTTATGATAGAAGTCCGTTCCAGCTGCTCGAAGACACTGATGCACTGCTTTCCGAATATCCTCCAGCATCTCGTAGCATTGGCCTCTCATCTGCTCCTTCACAGAACCGAAAAGATGGTAGTCGGAGGGTGCCAAATCGGGACTATAGGGAGGATGTGGAAGAGTTTCCCACCCAAATGTCCTGATCTTCTCCACAGTGGCACGAGCAGTGTGAGGACGCGCGTTATCGTGTTGCAGAATGATCTTCCTTCCAGGGCATTTGTCATGCAATGCACGATGGAGCTTCACAAGTGTCTGGATATAGCAGGCAGCATTTATGGTTTGTCCAGGTTCAAGAAATTCAACCAGAATGCAACCTTGTGCATCCCAGAAGACGCTGCCCATAACTTTCCCAACAGATTGCACTGTCTTCGCTTTTTTCTTTGATGGCGAATTCAAGTGGTGCCATTCCATACTCTGGCGTTTTGTTTCAGGCTCGTAGCGATGAAACCAGCTTTCGTCACCTGTCACAATACTCGTCAAAAAATCATCACCTTCATTTCGAAATCTCTGAAGAAGGTTATGGGTGATGGTTCTTCTCTGAAGTTTGTGGTCTTCACTCAATAAACGTGGAACCCAACGGGCACTAACTTTTCGGTAACCTAAGCTGTGAATCATTTCTTGCACTGCACTGTGTCCTACTGCAAGTTTTGTAGCGATTTCATTCACTGTGATACGCCTGTCGTCTCTAATGAGCGCATCAACTCTTTCCTTGTTGCAATCCGTGGAGGCAGAGCATGGGCAACCGCTACGAGGCTCATCTTTGATACTCGTGTTCCCATCTTTAAAATGTTTCACCCATCTCCTAACACTGCTGGCACCCATGCAGGCATCTCCGTAAGCACATTGAAGTCTTTGGTGAATATCAACAGCAGATTGTTCCTCTTTAACAAGGAATTCAATGACAGCGCGCTGTCAAAACGAAACATTGATGTCTGCCATTTTGGAAACACTGCGTGTGGTCACATGATAGAAGCTATGACGCCACAAAACGGCAATGTTGTGGTATAAAGTCTGTAGATTACGATCCTGCAGTTGTTTTTGTTACATTGTTGAAATTTGAATTTTAACAATGGGTTGCTCACGACTTTCAGTATGACCCTTGTAACAATTATAATTTTTTATAAATAGATAAAGTCAATACATAATAAAAAAAGAAACCTCCTCAACTTGTGTCTGACTCAGAGTCGCGTCGGGGGATGAGATGAGACATAGCTCATTTCATTGGAGATCTAAATAACAAGGATGCTGAGCAATCTCACATGATGCACTATCACTGGGGGAAATAAAATGAAATGAGTGTGGAGAAATGATGTAATAAAATTTGTGGCAAGGGAAAATGGGAGAAACCTGTAGAAAAAAAACCGCCCTGTTTTGTTCACCACAATACCCACATGGAGTGACCAAGACACAAACTCGAGACTCCAGGGGTGAGGGGCAAGAGTTACACCCCTTGCACCATCAATATTTAATAATCATGAATATTATAAAATATATTATGGTTCAATTATGTAATTACCAAATTATATATTTTTGTTAAAAAATCTGAGACGACTAAAATGCTCTTTACAATCCATTAATAGTTTCTGCTTTAGATATGTTACTTTCATTGCTTGTAAAACTCTGTACTTATGATCTTCCTGCTTTCCCTCTTTTTATTATTATTCTTCTTCCATCCATCCATCCATCGAATGGCTGATTAGCTCATATTCGAGCTTTGACCTCCCTTAACTTCTGCCTTCAATCATTTCTATTTTGCGCAGCAAGCCTCCAGTTGCTACACTTAAGTAGGTTTGCAGCAGCAGCTTCCTTAATACCAACCTCCCATCATTTTTTTCGGTCTTCCAACTTGTCTATTCCCCATAAAACTTGCTGTAAGCAAATTTTTTGGTGCTCGGTCTGTTTGAGGGCCTTTGTACATGGTCAGCCCATTCCAATTTCTTTAATTTAATAAAAGTGACAAGTTCAGGTTCATTGTATTTGTCATATAATTCTTTATTGTATCATATTCACCACTGGCCATTAATATTTATCAGTCCAAATGTTTTGCTGAGTACTTTTTTTTTTAAATTATTTAGGGCTACCTGTGATCATTTAGTGAGTCCTTGTCTCACTACCATAAGTCAAAACTGTTATTAAAACTTTATATGAATTATTTTAGTTGCTGAGTGTATGTAATATTACTCTTCATTAGGCCTACTTCTTCTTCTTGGTAGAATATAATCCCACTGAATTTCGTGTAATCTCTTCTATCAATGCATACATACCATTTTATTTTGTCCGGAGTGTCTTTCAAAATTTTAATTTAAATCTTGAGTTGTTTGTCCTTTTGTGAAATTTGAATGGAATGTTGCTAGAAATTTATTTCCATTTTCAACAATATATTTACTTTGAAATAAAATTATTTTGTTCTTCTGATACGGGATCACACATGAGTAAGTTTTGTTATTCTCTATAAAGCAGAAAGTGTCTTCAAACTATTTCACAAAATATTAAAATTCAAATTAAGTATTAATTATGGTCTAATGTAATAACTAGAGCGATGAATTATATGAAAAAAATTATACCAAAATATGAAATCATAATAATAAAATATAAAAAATATGAATATTATGACACAAAAATATTATGAAGCTACTATTTTTTACCTTTTTACATATATTTATATACACAAGCCCTTTACAAATTGGATATACATGCCAGCACACAAATGAGACAAGAAGACCTTTTTGTAACACAAGAAATCAAGAATTTCACTGTATTTCTTTTTTAATAAATTTTTCATGAACTCTGACCTGATATAAAATATCATGTTCATGATTTGAAGCAATTTTAATGGCTCACATCATTGTGTAGTTGTTTGAGGAATCACGCTAAGAAGTCGGAAGGTCATGGGTTTGAGTCTCAATGGGGTAAGGGTTTTTAGCTGAACCAAACATTCTGGCAACATCATAGCCCTAGGCTCTTAATTAAATGAGTATCAGATGCATGTTCTGGGACAAAGGTGACCGTCATGCAGAACTGAGAACCCAGTGGACATAACTTGGCGATTGTTTAGAAATGTAGAAGTCTCAACATCCATCTACCCCAAGGGCCTCCCAAGCGTGTAGTTTGACAGTTTACTTTAATAAATTAATACTGGGATATTATATATATATATATATATATATATATATATATATATATATACACACACACAGAATAAAACACGATCAATTAATTTATCCAATGATATTTAATTACAAAATCCAAACATAAACAAAAAACAAAACATAGTAACCAAAACAAACATGCTTCCATCGAATATACCAGTAACAAAATTTAGAGTGGCTACAGTTTGGATGTGGAATCTTCAGATGACAATGTGGCAAACGAAGAAGAAACTCATATAAATAAAGAATGGGAGGCTATAAGAGATACTATTAAATTGCCAGCATCAGAAAGCATTGGTTGTTTAAAAAAGAGGCAAAACAAAGAAATGGTTTGATGAGGAATGTGCCGACATTGTAAAGAAAAGAAAGCTAGCAAAAATGAAATGGTTACACGAGCCAAATGAGGTAAATTTAGAGCAATTGGGTAGTGTTAGATGGGAAACCACCAAGTTACTAAAGAGTAAAAAGAGGGAATATTTGAGAGAGAAGATTATTGATCTTGAAATGAATGCAAAAAATGGGAACATTAGAGGATTATATCAGGGAATTAGTATAGAGAAGAAAGGGTTTCAGGATAGAACAAACATAATTCGGAATGAAAATGGGGATATGATTGCAGATTCTAAGAGTATATTAAATAGATGGAAAAGTTACTTTAATCAGCTATTAAATGTACATACAGAACAGGACATTGAGGAGGATAATTTACAGACAGCAGAAATGCTAGTCGCAGAGCCAAGTGCATTAGAGGTTGAAATGGCAATTGAAAAATTGAAGATGTATAAAGCATCAGGTTCAGATGAGATCCCAACAGAACTGATAAAATCAGGGGGAGAAAAATTGATGGACAAGATATGCTGGTTGCTTAGTATGATTTGGGAAAAAGAAGCTCTTCCAGATGAATGGAAGGAATCAATTATCGTACCAATTTATTGCAACAACAACAGGGGCATCTCATTACTTTCAACTTCGTACAAAATTCTAACAAATATATTAGTAAGCAGACTTACTCCCTATATTGATGACATTCTAGGAGATCATCAATGTGGATTTAGAAGAAACAGGTCTACAACAGATCAGATTTTTAGTATAAGACAGATTTTAGAAAAGAAATGGGAATATAATGGTACTGTACATCAATTATATGTAGACTTCAAAAAAGCATATGATTCAATTAAGAGGGAGAAGTTACATAGTATCATCCTGCTGGAGTTTGGAATTCCTAAAAAGTTAGTTAGACTTATATGAATGTGTCTAAATGGTTCAAAGAGTAGGGTGCGTGTAAGCAAACAGTTTTCAGACACTTTTGAAATCCAGAATGGGTTGTAGCAAGGAGATGCACTATCTCCTCTACTATTTAATTTTGTACTAGAGCATGCCATTAAATCTTTAGAGAATGAGGAAGGCTTACAACTCAATGGTATTAATAAGCTGTTAGTTTATGCTGATGATGTAGTACTACTGGCCGATTGCGAGGAGATACTAAAGGACAACACGCACACACTATTAACACTAAGAAATTAGGACTGGAAGTAAATATCAGTAAAACTAAATATATGGTCACACATAGAAATTCAGTATATAATGGAAATGGACAGCTAAGGAGAAATGAGGGAAACTTTGAGGAAGTGGCTGAATTCAAATACCTAGGAACAATAATCACAAATAGGAATGAGATGCACAAAGAGATTAAACATAGGCTCAATTCTGGAAATGCATGCCATTATGCATTGCAGAGACGAGAAGACTACATAACAATGAACTACATGGTCTTTATAGGAAGCCAGATATAATAAGAACAGTTAAGTCTCGTAGACCTGCGATGGGCAGGACATGTTGCGCGTATGGGGAATGAAAGACGTGCATGGAAACTTCTTGTAGTAAAGCCAGAAGGAAAACGCCCAGTTGGTAGACCAAGAATGAGGTGGGAGAACAACATTAACTATGATTTGAGGGAAGTAGATTATACAGGGAATGACTGGAAAGTATTAGCTCAGGATAGGGATGTATGGAGAGCTTATGTCTGTGCGGCCATGAACCTACGGGTTCGATAGTGCCAGTGAGGAAGTAAGTAAGTACAGTTTGGATGACTGCTATTTACCTTGCATAAAGATATTGAACTCCTATATATGTAAATGTCACAATAATATTAAATTGGATGAATCGGAACACAAGTAGACCAAGTCCAGTATGTCATAATTGGAAAAATAAGATGTTAAAATAAATTAATCCACAAATGATTCTAGGGAGTATTTCAAAACTCTCTTTGCAAATACATTTATGTTTATTCCTATAAACTACATGTATGAGCATTGTGAAATGTAGTTAGAATTATTTTAACATTAGTTTTTTCATGAAATTGGCTATGCAGAGTATCTAGTCTTGGTCTACTTGTGCTTTGAACAAACCAATTAGCAATTCTGTTCATAATACACAGTTAAAAGCTTTGTCTACATTTTTTAATGCCCGTCCATCATAATTGTTTTTTTATGTACACTCTACACCATATGATGTTATGGGAGCAAACATGTAGTGTGTTATATTCCATAGTTTTTTATGTAAGTGAGAATAATGTTGGCCTTACCTACAAGAACTTTATTAATTTCATAAACAGTAGAGTAAGACTTTATTCTTCAGCAGCGTTTCAAGTTTAGCAGCGGCAGTCTTCCCTACATTTGAATACTCTAATCCATTCACAAATAAGGGCTGTCCTTAGGTAGCAAAAAGGAAGTGGTTGTTACCAGATAGGAGTAGGTGGTTATTATTCTAACATTTTTCTACTTATTCATGTTCTTGTCACAGATTAGGAAATCCCTGTTCTTGTTCTGTAGTTTGGGACAAAAGCGTCACTTGGTCATTCCATGTCTCCTTATTCAATTATTTTCTTTTATCAAATCTATTTATCTATCTGGATGGGACACTGAGAAATTTTCGCCTGTCTACCATATTACATTGTCAAATAATTTCAAAACTACAATAACTTCAAAAATGTTTTTTTAACCAATTATTAGAAATATTATTTTAAAAAAATTGAAAGTTAAAAAATATGAAGGAATATTAAATTTATTAATTAAATAAAAATAAAACGTAGTTTTATTTGATTTTCATATTTATTATATAATTCAGTGACAGCTGTTTCGGTACACTGTACCTTCTTCAGACATGTTAACAAATTATGAATTGTGTTCCAACTGATCTAAGCAACAATACAACAATATTTATTTAAATTTTTTAATTTAACAAAGGGGATTCATTCAAATCAAGTTGAGAATTTAACAGTTTTTTACTACTTTTAAATGTATTAATTTCTACAGCCTCCATAAGATCTAACTTCTTACCCTTATCACAGATATGTAAAATTTCAAAATTTGGATCGAAACAATGATTAAATTGGAATAGGTGGTTAGCATATTTTGAATTTTCTAAATTTCTGTTATATGCTCTCATGTGTTCCTTTATCCGAGAGATAAAAGGTCTACCAGTTTGTCCTATATAGACATTGTCACATGTGCCACACTTCAATTTATATACACCTGATAATTTTTCTCTTTTTGTTTTGGTTTTATTGTTTTTTATTATATTTGTAGAGTTTATTAGTTTTAAATACCACATTAATGTTCAACTTTTTAAAGTGTTTAGATATTTTATTTGAAAGTGGGCCTATGTATGACATTACGACATATTTCTTTATGTTTTCTTTGGGTAAAGGAAAAACTTTGTTAATTGCTTTTTTGTAATGAACCTTCTTAATTAAACATTCTATAATTTCAGGGTCGTAGCCATTATTAACAGCCAATTGTTTAATAATATTCAATTAATAATGGCTACGACCCTGAAATTATAGAATGTTTAATTAAGAAGGCTGATTACAAAAAAAGCAATTAACAAAGTTTTTTCCTTTACCCAAAGAAAACATAAAGAAATATGTCGTAATGTCATACATAGGCCCACTTTCAAATAAAATATCTAAACACTTTAAAAAGTTGAACATTAATGTGGCATTTAAAACTAATAAAACTCTACAAAATATAATAAAAAACAATAAAACCAAAACAAAAAGAGAAAAATTATCAGGTGTATATAAATTGAAGTGTGGCACATGTGACAATGTCTATATAGGACAAACTGGTAGACCTTTTATCTCTCGGATAAAGGAACACATGAGAGCATATAACAGAAATTTAGAAAATTCAAAATATGCTAACCACCTATTCCAATTTAATCATTGTTTCGATCCAAATTTTGAAATTTTACATATTTGTGATAAGGGTAAGAAGTTAGATCTTATGGAGGCTGTAGAAATTAATACATTTAAAAGTAGTAAAAAACTATTAAATTCTCAACTGGATTTGAATGAATCCCCTTTGTTAAATTAAAAAATTTTAATAAATATTGTTGTATTGTTGCTTAGATCAGTTGGAACACAATTCATAATTTGTTAACATGTCTGAAGAAGGTACAGTGTACCGAAACAGCTGTCACTGAATTATATAATAAATATGAAAATCAAATAAAACTACGTTTTATTTTTATTTAATTAATAAATATGGATTATCATCAAGTAAACACCAACTCAATTGAATATTAAATTTTTACTTAAATATGAACATTTTCCAAAAATATTATGAAATATGAAAAAATATTTTGGTCTTATTTGATTCCTCAAATCATAAAATGTAAAGATACTTTGTCTCAGTGCTCTCTGTCTAATAGTTTGAAACATGAAATTTCATAAAAACCCTCACTCTAGTAATAACTAAGTATTTTTAATCATTGGTCAGTATGCCACCTTATCATGTTTATATGGTATTGATAGCTGTTTCATATTAAAATATATGTTTGCAATAAGTTCTTATATGTTTACTTAATACAAAATGTTGCCATAAAGTTGTGACTTTCACATCACAATATCTACGTTTACATAATTTCAAACAAAGACCAGTCATTTTTCAAGTATGATGAAGCCTGTAGTTTTCATATTGTATTTTTCTTTTTTTCTAGAATGTTGTATTTGTTGATACTGATTTATAAGTCACTTGAAGTTAGAGAATACTTTCCACATTTTCATGTGAATTAATTGAACAATTACACAGACACAATGTCTCTTACACACACATTTTTTGTAATGTTAACAAGTTGAATTAACATTGTTAAATAATGCTGAAAGCAAGTCTGAATAAACTATATGAATGCCTAAATAAATGTTATATAGAGTAGGCTATATAATTTTGTTAATAAAAGCTTGCAAGTCATAACATGGTTCGTTATAACGCAAATGACAAGATTGAATTACTGTTATCGAGAAGCTAATCTTGAGTTATTTTAAACACAAATTGATCCAGCTTGCTTCCTAATAGATTAATAGATTTTGGTGGAGAGAGATAAAACCTCTTACCATCAGAGGTTTAAATTATGTGAGAAATTGATTGCAATTACTTGGTAACTTTAAGAGCTTTTGTTAGTCCTTTAAAATAAAATTACATTTAGAAATTTCGGTAAATATATGAAGTCAATACAATCATGATTAGTGAGTATTATAAAATACAGAAGGGTCAAAAATGTTTAATATTTATTTACATAAAAAATAAATCTTTAAACATAGGATGTAAGCACATTTTCATTGGGCTTGTGTTCTGTTCTTTAAGTTTGCAGGTTTAAAAAAACAAATTAAGGAGTCACTGATAAAATTCCCCTCTGAATATTTGGTGAGGTCTAATCTTCCAATCTGTGTACTGTAATGAATTTCACGTAAAGCAAGTAAAAAAAATAATGATGTGGCTACTACTTGAATTAAAATATTTGAGATTTCAATGTGAAGTCAAAGCTATATACATGTTGATTTTGTATGAGGACAAACTAACTGTCTTGGAGGAGAGAAGAGTTCAATGATCTTGATGTAATTCTGAAAGTATTATCTTTATTTTAAATAAGTATCATTTATTGTATCATTTAATTATAACACAATTGATATTAACATAAATTTGTTTGGAAGGAAATTCACTGTTATGGGAGTATATAGAATAAATGAGAATGAGTGTATTTTGAGAAAAGATACATTTCGTGAAACACTCAGTTATGTTTTGACCAAAATTGGAAAATCCGGAGAAGTTACATTGGCTGGAGACTTTATTAGCAGGATAGGCAGAAGACATAGGAGTATAGTAGAAGGCCTGTGTGGAGAGAGAACCATAAATTATAATGGAGAAAGATTAATAGATTTGTGTGAGCAACATGCCTGAAAATTTCTGAATGAATTTTATGAACATGAAGATATATAAAAATTTACCTGACATCATGATACATTACAGCAAAAATCAATAATTGATTATGTTATTATAAGACAAATATATTCAAAATGTTTGAACATTTAGAGGTCCCAATTGTGGGAGTCATTATTACCTGGTTAATGCCAAAATCTTAATTCCTTTTTGTAACAGTAAAAGCATAGTTGACAAAATTGAAGACAAAACAAGTCTAATAAATCAATCAAGAGTATAATTCTGAACTACTAAAGGACAACACCAAACTCTATTTATATAGGAAGAAGCTCAATGGAAAATTACTAAAATTAGAGTGTGAGAATAAGAAGATTGATATTAATGTATTTTATATAATATATTCATTCGTCTTTATGATGGAGAATCATTAAGAGAGAAAATAAGGGATAGGAAAAAAATGTATTACTGGAGTGAAAATATTATGAAATAACATACAAGATAAAAGAAATAAATAAGCTGTGTGGATGAACACAAAAAGTATAGAGAACAAAATTGAATTTAAGAAAGCATAAACTGCAGTTAGAAAGAGATGTAACTGAAGAAAAAAGTAAACCAGAACATGTAATAAAATACAAAGTTATTTTGGTGGAATAAGGAGTGGAGAATCATGTAGGACCTTAAAAATTGAGATTGAATGTTAATGATAAAATTAACAAGAAAATAATATCCCCATCTGAATGGAAAAAAGTATTCTTTTATTTACATAAATGTTACAACCCATGTTTCACCAATGGTATATCACGGGATATTTACAGTTTTACAATTGTTTAGTTATTGTTCTAGTTGTTCTTGTAGTTGACGGAAGATCCTCATAAGAAATTCTGCAACATTGACTGTGTTAAAATGGAACTTCAGAATATTTGGCAGAGTGGCAGTTTGTAGTATAGCTGGTCGATCTCTGGAGAACATGTTGCATTCAGTCATCAGATGGTGGGCTGTCTGCAATGATTTTTCTGGTCAGTTGCAATAAGGTGAAACAGTTTTGTTCATTTTGTGTAGGTAGGATTTAAATTGTCCATGGTTGGTGAGAAATTGTGTGGTTATATAGTTAGGCCATAGAGATTGCAACAGTCTATAGGGTATGTTGGGGATGAACATTTTGGTATGGAAGGCGTCATTTGATTTGGTGTAAATTAATTCCAGATTGTTTCAAGTATTCTTTTAATAACTGCTTGCCTTGTGTTATAGGGATGGAGTTGTAGTCGATAGTAGTTTTGTAGCTGGCGGCTATTTTAGCCAGATAGTCAGCTCTCTCATTCCCTTGAAGACCAGCGTGACCTTTAACCTAGTGGGGTCAATCTTACTCATCTTTTTGAGTACGATTAGTTTTTCTCTGATTTGGATCACCAGAGGTTTGGTTGTTTTCCTATTGGCTATGGCTAGAAGAGCGGCTTGTGAATCTACGTGGATAGCATATGTTGAAGTTACATCTTTTTGTAGTTCAGTTAATTCAACTGCCATTTGAATTCCAAGGAGTTCTGCCTGGAAGACAGCATTTCTTGTCATGTCTTTTCATATTGGTAAATACCTCCTTTGAGTTTTTCTCGACTACCATACCTACACCCATATGCTTAGCTATTTTGGACCCATCTGTGAATATTAAGTAGTCGGCATTCCCTACAGTTCCAGTTGAATCTATTCCTATATAGTTATCTTTGGGATGAATTCCTTTTTATTAGTGTTGGCATTTCAGTTTGTTTCAGTAGAGGGATTATAGCATATGTGGCTTGTCCTTTGGATATTGCTTTAATGTGTTGTGTAGGAGTGCTGTTGGATCCATGGGCATGATGCTTGCTAGAGCTTTGAGAGTATTGTATGAAACTGTTCTGTACACTTTTGTTGTGAAAAGAAGAAAATGTCTTTGTATTTAATTCAATTTGGTTTTAGCCCATTTGGCGATTTATGGGCTCCAGGAATCTGCAGCATAAAGCATCATAGGGAAAATGGCTTGATGATAGATTGTCATAAGATGATGGAAGGACATGCCTCAAGTCACCTTGGAGCATCTGACTAGCATATTTCGGAGATGTAGTATTTTATATTCCAGGTATAGAGAATGGGGATACAAGTTCATTTTGTGGTCTATCATCATCATCATTGGCGCAACAACTCATTCCTGAGTCCTGGCCTCCTCAATGAGCCTGCTCCAATTAGCTCGGTCCTGTGCCTCTCTCCACCAATTTCTCAATCCCAACTCTCTAGCATCTCCATCCACCTCATCCTTCCATCACAGTTTCGGTCTTCCTCTTTTTCTTCTACCTTCTGGTTGAGTCGACCATATTCTTTTACATATTTCTGACTCTTCCTTTCTTCTTATATGCCCTGCCCATTGTAGTCTGGTTAATTTAATGAATTTACTAATTTCCACCTCTTTGAATAATGCGTATAACTCCTGATTATAGTGTTTTTGCCAGACACCGTTCTCACATATAGGGCCATACACCCTCCTTAATATTTTTCTTTCAAAAAATTGCAGAGCGCATTCATTATTTCTCCCCATTATCCATGTTTCACATCCATATGTCAAAACGGGTCTTATTATAGTCTTGTATAGTAATATCTTTACAGATCTTGACAAGACTTGACTTTTAATGTGTTTTAAAGCCCATAACAACACTTGTTGGCTATATTTATTTCATTCTTTATTTCTTATGTTGTATCATTATCCATTTTGACTATTATCCCTAAATATTTGAATTGATCTACTGTTTCAAATGTGTATCTTCCTATCTGAGCTTCTTTTTTTGTAGCATAATTTGTTTCTGAAGTCATATATTTTGTCTTTTTTTCATTAATTTCCAGACCCATCTTTTTTGTGTTAGATTCAAGGGAGATGAAAGCTTCTGTTAGTGCTTGAAAGGACCTTCCAATTATGTCCACATCATCCGCATAACCTAATAACTGTGTGGATTTGGTGAAAATAGTTTTTTTCTCTCTCTGTAACCCACAGTCTCTAACCACTTTTTCTAGGGCTATGTTAAATAAAAGACATGATAATATGTCTCCCTGGTGCAATCCTGTGTTAAATTGAAATTCATTACCGTATTTAATTTTTTTGTATCTTTACTTTACACTTTACCTCTGTGTAGGAGATTACAAGTATTTGAGAATAAAGTACTTAGGAAAATATTTGGATCAAAGAGAGATGAACAGACAGGTGAATGGAGTAGACTACATAACAATGAACTACATCGTCTTTATAGGAAGCCAGATATAATAAGAACAGTTAAGTCTCGTAGACTGCGATCGGCAGGACATGTTACAAGAAAGACTTGCATGGAAGCTTCTTGTAGGAAAGCCAGAGGGAAAAGGCCCAGTTGGTAGACCAAGAATGAAGTGGGAGAATAACATTAACTATGATTTGAGGGAAGTAGATTATACAGGGAATGATTGGAAAGCATTAGCTCAGGATAGGGGATGTATGGAGAGCTTATGTCCACGCGACCATGAACCTACGGGTTCGATAGTGCCAGTGAGTAAGTAAGTAAGTAAATATATTATATAATATTATATAGAAAACTTTTACCGTTTGTAGAGAAAGAAATTGGGTAATACCGGTGTGGCTTCAGACCAGGTAAATCTCCAATAGATCAAATTTTCAATTTGAAACAAATTCTAGAGAAAAGCTTATGAATTCAACATTGATACTCATCATTTGATTGTGGATTTTAAACCTGCATATGACAGTATAAACAGGAAACAATTAATATTAGCGTTGATGGAATTTAAACTCCCATCAAAATTGGTAAGAATGAATTATATAATATTACCATCAATATTTTGTAAGCAACATTCAGTAGAGTTATTCCTTGATAATGCACACCAGTGGATCACCCTTCTTATGAAGAGGACAAATTATTCCAATCTTCCACTCTTTTGGCATTCTTTCCTCTTCCCAAATCAATCTAACCAATTTATATATTCTCTTATATAACTCCTTTCCTCCATGCTTAAATAATTCAACCTGTAAACCATCTTCACCTGGCGATTTATTATTTTTCAACCTTTGTATGGCCATTTCAACATCGAGTAGATCTGGGGTTCTATATCTATTTCATTTGTGTGTATTCTTAATGTCCTTGTTCATTTGATTCAGTATTTAAAATTTCTTGGAAAAAACCCTCCATCTTTATAGGATTTTCTTTTCTTTAGCTATTATTGTACCATCTTCCGCTGTATAGATGGTTGGTTATTCTGGGTTTATATATTTTCTTAGTATTATTAACCTCTCTATAAAACTTCCTTGAGTCATTTCTATCCTTGTACTGTTGTATGTTTTCAAGTTGTTTTTTCTCCCACTCCCTTTTTCTTTGTCTATGTGTCTTCTTTTCTTTCTATATTCTTCCACTGCTCCTCTAGTATTTCTCTTTTGTAACATTTTCTTATATGCTTCATTTTTCCATACTGTTACTTTCTGACATTCCTCATCAAACCATCCTCCTCTTGATAAACTTTCACTGGTACCCAGCTCCTTTTCTGCTATATCTGGGACCTGTTTACATATTTGCCATTGATGGTCTATGTCTTCAATACTGTCTACATTACTATACATAAGTGATTCCTCTAATTTTAATTTATATGATGTATCTTTTTCAGGTTCCTTCAGTTTAATTGTATTAAACTTTTTACATTTATTTACTTTGTCTTTTTTGATGTTCGATGATCTTGACTTGATGCGAGCTATTACTAAATAGTGGTCTGAATCAATGTTTGCCCCACTGAAAGTTCTAATGTTAATTAAATTGGATTTATGTCCAGAACTTATCAATAAATGATCTATCTGGTTTTCCATGTGTCCATCCGGTGATTTCCAAGTATTTTTATGTATTTTTTTTTCCTGCAAACATCCCTCATGATGCTGTGAAACTCACCAATCTAAGCCCATTATCATTAGTCTCTCCATGTGCACTAAACTGACCAATTGTCGGATATAACACTTTCTCTCTTCCTATTTGTGCATTTGCATCTCCAAGGACTATTTTTATATCATTTTGCAGGCATTATCTACTGCTCTTTCTAAATTTAAATAAAAATCATCTTTCTCTTCAATTGATGTTACCTCAGTTGGGGATAGATACGAAAAAGATTAAAATTAAAAAACCTACCTTTCATACGTAGGTAACAAATTCTATGATTTACCGATTTAAAACCAATAACTAGTTTTTTTGCCTTTTTGTTAACTACAAAACCCATTCCTCACATATGTTGTTGCTCATGACAGCTATAACATATAGCATGGTCCCTTTTTTCTATGATACCACTTCCCAACCATCTCACTTCCTGTGTTGCTGTCACCTCTATATTATAGTCTTCTAATTGTTCCAAGAGCATTTTCATTGCCCTGGGTCTATAGAGAGTTAAAACATTCCATGTAGCAAGTTTAAAATCATTGTCCTTTTTCCATTTGCCAGGTTGTGCCAATAAAGACAAGCCATTTCTATTTCCTTGAGGTTTCGTAGTTGAAATATTTTTCCGGGGTGAAGGTACTAACCTCATGCCCAACCCCCAACCTGGAGGACTAGGTCTTTTGATTTTGGGGTTTCCGTCCCCTAGATCAGTCACTTTCACCACAGCTACAGAGCCTGATCTGCCCCTTCCTATCTCATCTGCCTCCATTGCCGTTTGGTCATTTAGACCTCCTCTGCCTCTGGAAATAGTTGGGTTTCCTCTTCTGAGTTGCTTCTTAGTCTAGGTCTTCACTTTTGGTCTGACTGACAATGGAGGCCCTACCAGTAGCTTTGCTACCATCGGTATAACCCAAAGGATCACTAGACCACGCAAGCACCCCCACCAACTTCAAGGTTATGCAACTCCTAGGGGGTGGTGGTCTATCATCACACCCAAATATTTCATTTTAGTTACCACATTTAGGCCCCATTCTGTAACTATTGGGTGATTGGTGTATGTATCTTTCTTTCTGACATACATAGGCATTACAGAAGATTTCTCCTCGGAGATTACAAGTTTGTTACTGCAACACCAATCCTGCAGGATTTGCAGTGTTAATTGGAGCATGTTAACTATGTGATCATAGGAAATACCATTAAGTATAATCATTATGTTGTCTGCATACACCATGGTTTTCAGGTCAGGTACATCTACCAGCTCTTAAATAAATCCACTTACTAAAATATTCCACAGAGTGGGACCTGAGACAGGTCCTTGGGGTCATCCTTTGGTGACATTTTTACTCATTGAAGAGTTTCCTTGTCTGAAGTGAGCTGTACGGTCATGTTGGAAGTTCACTATGATATTATAGATATTTGAAGGGCAGTTTATTTATCATAAATGCACTTTGATACTTGGGTGGCAAGCATTGTTAAAGGTGCCACTGATATCTAGGGGTAGGAGGCAGGATTTCATCCCCTTACTTCAACTTTGGTATACGAAATCTGAGACAAGTTTGATGGTATCAGAAGAGGATTTTCCAACGATGAAGCCATATTGTTGTGGGGAATGAGTGTCTTCTCTTGGAGAAAGAAGTTGAGTCTTTCCATCACCAATTTTTCCAAACATTTCCGGGGATATATAGTAATATTATAATGATATTGTGAAAAGAAAAAAATAATGTCTGAACCAGGAATTGAACTGTGGACCTCTAGTTCGATTCCTGGTTCAGACAATTTTTCTTTTCACAATATCATTATAATATTATAATATGATCCATTATAGGAACTGTGTTAAAATAACAGTATCGGAAAATGTTAAATAGATAGTAGGCCAGTTCTCTATATCCAGTGACGGATAGCAGCTTTCTCCTGTCTGACTTAGGGATAGCTATTACTCTTGCCTCTTTCCAGACTTTCGGGAAGCAACCTAAATGTAGACATATATTGAAAACTATCTTCCAGAAATTTGGTAAGGTCTGATGTATGTTTTAAATAATAGCCCCATCAATTCCGTCAGGGCCTGGACATTTCTTCTTATTTAAATTGTTTATTATCTCTTCTACTTCATGAGATGTGAATTTTTGCTCTTGTGGTGTGTCCGGAGCTACACAGTCTTGGTTAGATTCTCTGATGAGTCTCTGCACATCCTAATCGAGATCTGGAATGCCATCTGGCAGGAATCTATTGAGAAGTGCTTTGGCTGTGTCTTTCTCTGATAAGGTTGGAGTTCCATCGATTAAAGTAAGAGTAGAAGAAGCTGTGCTTTTCACGAAGTCAGTTTTGCAGTGCCTGTAGATTTGCCAAGGTCATTTCCTACTGTGTTCTGTGCAGAAACGTTCCCATGATTCTCGCTTAGCTTTATTTAATTTAAGTTTTTACTTGTTTTTGAGAGCATTATATTTAGATGTATATAATTCTTTGAGCTTCGGGTGTTTACTTCTCTTGGCCCTTCGTTTTGCTACATACATTAGTGTGTTTTCTGAGAGAGTTTAGTTTGTATCTTGAAGAATTGTTAACAAAGTCCCATTCTCATTTTCTACAGACAACAGACACAGACTTCCATGAGAACAGAAGTGTGATACATTTAAATTTGATTACTTTAGATGTAGCAATGTCATCATTCAAAGGTGGAAAGGATTCTGATGAAGTCAGGGCAAGTGCAGAATTAGTTGTGCAATTATTTGTATTAATAAGAAAAATTATTTGAAAGATGCTTAAATGATGAACAGGTATCATGAGAATGGAAATAGGTACAGTATAAGTAATGTACAAAAAGAGAAGAAGAGATGACTATAAGTATTATAAAGGAATTACAACCATTTATATTGAATAATACTAAAATGCTTTCTAGAAGAGGAATACCAAAATAGAGAAGAGGAAATACTAGCAGAATTTAGAGTATGAAGATCAAGAGATCATAATGTAATATTATGATGATATTGTGAAAAGAAAAATTAATGTCTGAACCAGGAATCGAACAGTGGACCTCTTGTATTCTGTACAAGCGTGCAAGACCACTACACTATACGAGACATGGTACAAACATTAACAATTCTTTCCACATATACAAATCTATAATTCTCGTTTCGTCCGCTGCCAGGTAGGTGTCACTACCATCACCAAAGGCCAGCTTCGTTTAGAAGTATCTATATTTGAGAATTTTACACCATTTTTATAAGCAGTAAACGATGTTATTTAACATTTTCCAATACTGTTATTTTAACACAGTTTCAATAATGGATCATATTAAAAGAATTGTTAATGTTTGTACCATGTCTCGTATAGTGTTGTGGTCTTGCATGCTTGTATGGAATACAAGAGATCCACAGTTCGATTCCTGGTTCAGACATTAATTTTTCTTTTCACAATATCATTATAATATTATAATATGATCCATTATTGGAACTGTGTTAAAATAACAGTATTGGAAAATGTTAAATAATATTGTTTACTGCTTATAAAAGTGGTGGTGTAAAATTCTCAAATATAGATACTTCTAAGCGAAGCCGGCCGTTGGTGATGGTAGTGACACCTATCTGGCAGTGGACAAAACAAGATTTATAGATTTGTATAAATGGAAAGAATTGTTAACATTTGTACCATGTCTCAAATATACTGTAGTGATCTTGCATGCTTGTATGGAATACAAGAGGTCCACGGTTCGATTTCTGGTTCAGACATTAATTTTTCTTTTCACAATATCATCATAATATTATAATACGATCCATTATTGGAACTGTGTTAAAATAACAGCATTGGGAAATGTTAATAAGATCATAATGTATTTGTTATCAAAGAGTTAATAGAAAAGATGGAAGCATTAGGACAACAGGTTCATTTTATATTTGTTGATTTAGAAAAAGTGAATTATGGAATGTGTTGGAAGATGAAAGATATTAACAGTTTTTTTAAAACTGTGATACAAAATATTTATAATGGCGCAATATTAAAAGTAAAGGTTGAAAAAAACACAAAAGAATTGGACACTATAAATGATTGTGACAGGTGTAATATGTTTCCCATGTTATTCAAAATGTATTTAAAAAGTATTTAATACACAAGTGATCTTCTTGGTGATATAATATTAAAATATATATGTAGTCAATATGCCCATTTCACCAATTAATGTTTTAAAATGGTCAGCAAGTTTCTACAGCCAAGCTGTCATTCTCAAGACCAGATATTGACTCATTTAAAAAGGTTCTTAGAGATCTGGATGAGAAAATGTTCTGGAATGAGTTAAATGGGTCTTTCTAGTGACAAAGAAAACATATACAGTGTGCTATTTGTGGCCAACTGATAATAGCTCAAGAATGTGATAATGTATAATATATGTTTAGAAAATTGATTGAAGAGGGAAATGAGGACTACAAATTCATTTTGAAAATACATTCTATATGGGATGCAGTGAACACACAAGAGATGTTAATGCAAAGTAGGGCAGGAATATATATTCAAATGAACAATAGGCAAATTCAGTCTTCATGAAGATAGTAACGACAACAGGGTTAGATTAGTCACCTTTGCCACATCAACGAATCTCATTGTTTAGAGCACAACATTTCAGCATAAGGATATTCACAAATACACCTGGATGTCTCCAGATGGCATAACTCGAAACCAGATAGTTCACATATTAGTGGACAAACGCTGGCACAGTAGCATCATCGATGTTAGATCAGTTAGAGGGAAAGACTGCAATTCGGATCATCGTCTGGTCAGGGTGAAAATCAGACAACGGCTATCGCCTATGAGAGGAAAAAACGCTAAAGACAATTCCGAAAAATTTGATTAAAAAAACTTGAAAAATTATGAAATGCAGCAAGAATATCAAATTAAAATTGCTAATAGATTTGAAGTACTGAAATCTTCAGATGAGAGTGTGGCAAACGAAGAAGAAACTGATATAAATAAAGAATGGGAGGCTATAAGAGATACTATTAAATTGTCAGCATCAGAAAGCACTGGTTATTTAAAAAAGAGGCAATACAAGAAATGGTTTGATGGCGAATGTGCTGACATAGTAAAGAAAGAAAGCTAGCAAAAATGAAATGGTTACACGAGCCAAATGAGGTAAATTTGGAGCAATTGGGTAGTATTAGATGGGAAACCACGAGGTTATTAAAGAGTAAAAAGAGGGAATGTTTGAGAGAGAAAATTAATGATCTTGAAATGAATGCGAAAAATAGGAACATTAGAGAATTATATCAGGGAATTAGGATAGAGAAGAAAGGGTTTCAGCCTAGAACAAACATAATTAGGAATGAAAATGGGGATATGATTGCAGATTCCAAGAGTATATTAAATATATGGAAAAGTTATTTTAATCAACTATTAAATGTACATACAGAACAGGATATTGAAGAGGATCATTTACAGACAGCAGAAATGGTAATCGCAAAACCAAGTGCATTAGAGGTTGAAATAGCGATAGAAAAATTGAAGATGTATAAAGCATCAGGTTCAGATGAGATCCCAGCAGAACTGATAAAATCAGGGGGAGAAAAATTGATGGACAGGATACGCCAGTTGCTTAATATGATTTGGGAAAAAGAAGCTCTTCCAGATGAATGGAAAGAATCAATTATTGTACCAATTTATAAGAAAGGAGATAAGACTGATTGCAACAACTATAGGGGCATCTCATTACTCTCAACTTCGTACAAAATTCTAACAAAATATATTAGTAAGCAGACTTACTCCCTATATTGATGACATTCTAGGAGATCATCAATGTGGATTTAAAAGAAACAGGTCTACAACAGATCAGATTTTTAATATAAGACAGATTTTAGAAAAGAAATGGGAATATAATGGTACTGTACATCATAAAAAATATATTCCATTTAAAAATCCAACCCATGAATTTGTGTGTAATATAAAATCATATTTAGTGATCTTAAATATAAAATGATGCCACAATATGACAAATATAAAATATCCGGAGTGTCCTGGTGCGCCCATCACGATCGGATGAACGGTATGTCAGCACACGAGAATCTTACTTCTACCGATTTCCTTGACTCAATTTCAAAAAAAGGCATATGATTCAATTAAGAGGGAGAAGTTATATAGTATCCTGCTGGAGTTCGGAATTCCTAAAAAGTTAGACTTATACGAATGTGTCTAAATGGCACAAAGAGTAGGTTGCGTGTAGGCAAACTGTTTTCAGTTACTTTTGAAATTCAGAATGGGTTGAAGCAAGGAGATGCACTATCTCCTCTACCATTTAATTTTGTACTCGAGCATGCCATCAAATCTTTAGAGGATGAAGAAGGCCTACAACTCAATGGTATTTATAAGCTGTTAGTTTATGCTGATGATGTAGTACTATTGGGTGATAGCGAGGGGATACTAAAGGCCAACACACACACACACACACTACTGAGTAATATTAAGAAATTGGGACTGGAAGTAAATATCAATAAAACTAAATATATGGTCACACATAGAAATACATTATATAATGGAAATGGACAGCTAATGACAAATGAGGGAAATTTTGAGGAAGTGGCTGAATTCAAATACCTGGGAACAATAAACACAAACCGGAATGAGATGCACAAGGAAATTAAACATAGGCTCAATTCTGGAAATGTGTGCTATTATGCATTTACAGAAACTCTTAACTTCCCAACTCCCTCTTGTAAGAAAACCAGAGGGAAAATGCCCAGTTGGTAGACCATGAATGAGATGGGAGAATAACATTAACTATGATTTGAGGGAAGTAGATTATACAGGGGATGATTGGAAAACATTGGCTCAGGATAGGGATGTATGGAGAGCTTATGTCTGCGCGGCCATGAACCTACAGGTTTGATAGTGCCAGTGAGTTAGTTAGAGTTAGTTTATGGAAATCTGCCATAGCCGGAATGGGAACTTACATAAAATTACATGGAATGCAGGTAGCAATTTTAAAGCACTGATTATACTAAGAGCTCAAGGTTGCCAACTTGGACATACAATAATTTGAAATACATAAATAACTAATTTATTAAAATTAAGTTTGAATAATATAATTTAAGATATAAATGAGAATAAATTGATACATAAAATGAAATATATTTCTTTCCTATGGAATCAACAATTCCATATATTAAGAAAAGACTTCAAATAAATGAGAGAGATCTGTATTTATATATAATTGTAGGCTTTCACGGCCGGCGTCTTGATCCATATTTGGTTCGTCTACTGCAGTAGACGAAACGTCGAGTATGAAGACAACCGGACCACTGCCTATAAGCCCGGAAGACTACCAAATATAGATCTGTATTTATTCCATTATAGGAGACAAGTTTTAAACAGTATCTATTAACACACAAGTTGATATTCAAAGTTTGTATTCCTGCAATTAAATTCTAAATTTATTTCAAATCTTAAGTTCCACCTGAAAATATAAGTATAACAAAATTGTTACTCACATAAGAAGAACTGAAGTTTGATGTGCAAGCAGCGAGTCGGCTCCAGCAGCAGGTCTACTTACAGATTTAAGTAGAATGATTCTATCTACTTAAGTAACTAGTATATCAGTGGTGTGCAGAGGTCCGAGCAATTACCCCAGCTCTATGACGAGAAAATGTGACTTATAGTTTATAGAAACTTTCATTCTGAATTATTTAGTTTACAAATGGTATGATACTTAAATGCCTTGTACTTTTTTCTTTAGATCCGGTAAATCTGAAGTTGGCCTACCTTGTTGAATGAGGTAATTTTTCTTGTTGAAAGATCTGCTACACGAAAATGGTCTCATTTGTAAATTATACAGTAACTTTTTCTATACTTTTACTATATTGACAAATCACATTCATCAGTAACTCTTAAAAATGTAATAATAATGTGTTTGAACGAAGTCAGTGTTGATATTAAATTCAACTGTTGCTTTCTACAAATAATATATACATGTTTGTAATAATCCAATTGTTGTTATTCAGGTATACAATATAAATAAAGCTTCTTAAATTAACAGCTGACAAAACATACCGCATAATTTTATTTATTTTTTGTATTTTTTTTAAATGTAACTAGTGTAAATTAAATATTATAAATTAAGAAATGTTATTTCAAAAAATTCTATTATTGAAGAATTGGTGTTTTCCAAATCAGCAATCACATTTTTTTCACCAAATGTATTCTTTTTCGAGTTGTCATGTTAACTGGGTACAGCTAGCTAGTATTCAATAAAAAGTTAATGAACAATGGGATAAGACACTATTACGCGGGGCGGTCAGTTAAGCCCCGCCGTATTGATAGCGTGAAGACCACTATTGTTTAAGTGGTCTTTGGCCCGAGCGGTTGGCCTTGGTTTTGGAGGGTGAGAGTCACATTTAAACATGTTAAAACACAGTAAACGAATAGTTAACATAATTTATTAAAATAAAAACAAACATAGAGAAATATTAGATCAACAACATATAAAACAAGTTATTTAAAACAGCTGAAATCGCCACATTGTCAATCGTAAAAAATATTCAAAATATTAAAGTGTTAAAATTCAGAGAGAGAGAAACAATCATTTTAAAATATTCGACATTGTTCGTTATTTTAAGTTCCTTGGACCATTTGGTCCCTTATTTAATTCTAAGTCTTAAAATGACCAAAGAATGATAAAAAAGGACTCATATTACCACTGTAGCTGCCACCCCCGCTGGGGGGACCGCAATCGGTCCCGCTGCTGTTCTGCCTTCGGTAAAAAAATCGCGAATATTTATATGATAAATTTTAAGTTTCTAATTGGGGAAATTTGGGTGTGGAAAGTTCCTGAACTAGTTGGAACCTTCATCTATGTCAAAATGGAAAGCTTGTTCTACTTTCACTTCGCGCAACTTACTTTATCTAATGTGGTCATCTTTCTTGACCAAATAATTCTGGAATCTTTTGACATGGTTTTGATCCAGGATATAGAGATATGCCTTTTTACTAGCGTTTTTTATATTACATGCGTATGAATTAATATGTTTTTCAGTGTGGATCATTTTTCCTTATTTTCTGATATAATACACATGTATATGTGTCCATCCTTTATCGCCTTTTTATATTAAGTTATTATTATGGCAGTTAGGCCCTAGTGTTGGCATAACAGACACAAGCTTCGTCTAGTGGTTTATTGCTGGATGTAGCAGGCAATGATGTAATTTGCTTGCACGGATTTATCTGTAGCGCAATACCTGGTGTTGGTGGGGATAGCATAGAGGAAACACCTATGTTTTCCTCTATGGAGATATTGTGAATACGCAAATGGCTCCGTCAAACCGAATGCAATACATGTCTGCTGGTGTGGTGGGAATTTTGAATTTTTATGTTCACGCATAATTTATTTGAATGGAATTTGGCAAATATATTATTTTTTAAAATCAAGATTCTTAATATACTAAATTACCCCAGCAGTGCTGATGTAGCTGGGGTTGAATGCATGCCACTGTATTATATATACTTTGTGCCGTCTATGTGCACCTAACAGTACTTCAAAAATACACTCTTTACTCAGAGGTTGCTTTAAGTACAGTGCATATAAGGGTATTTTCCTCTACCTCTCCTTGTTTATTTCCAGCTTTGTTTTACTTTTTACCAACCAAGTATTGCCTGGGGCAGTTATTTATATCTGTATATGTTGCTTCCATAAGTGCAAATAACATATCTTAGAATATTTCTGTAATTGCCTAATAGAACATCTATATATTTTCCACCTGTGAGATATTCTTTTTAAAAGGGGGGGTTTCTGAGTGCCAGAATCTGATTAACAAGTTTTCTGAATGGAACAACATCTGGTCCCATATATTTCTATTCAATCTTAACAGTGATAGTTATGGTTTTAAGATCTCAGTGAAATCATAGCTTTTATTTGCAATTACCCAATTTGGTTGAAAATTATAATAGATGACATAAATGTTTGTAACAGGTCTCTAGTTTTAATTACTTAAGTTGTCACAATTTACATATGACAAAGATAAAGATGTAACTAATATGCTGGAGCATTTTCATATAAATACAGAAATTATAGGTAGAACATTAAAAAAGAAGACCAGGAAAGATACGAAAGGGAGATTGGAATAAAATGCAGTCAGCAGAAATGAAATTTTTAAGATTCATTAAGGGATATTCTAAATTAGATAAAATAAGAAATGAAGACATCTGCAATGGCCTCAGCTTCTTTCCCTTCATGAAAAATTTTTGGATTATGGAATTACCATATATTGAGGATGCCAACATTCCACAATCCAAGGCAAACCTATGATTACAAAGCATGAGGAAGATGGAATCTGGGACATCCAAGGAAGCATTGGAAAGATTCCTTTTAACTGTATTATAGGCAGAACAGGAGATTCTTCTAAACCTTGAAGTGATGATGATGGTCTTCCATTCTCTATTTATATTAGTTTCTTCTTAAGTTGCCAAATTTTCATCTGAACATTCCAGTCATTATGATCTATAAACAATTTTGACCTGGCATTCTTGTCGCAGTTAGTCATTTCTCAGGTTTTTAATTCAAATTTTTTGGACTCATGCTAGAGAGCATGTCTCTCTCATAAGGGATAACCATTCTCTGAGATTTACCCTGAATAGATGATGATCCAAATTCCCATCTATCCCACTAACTAACATGATGTCGATGTGCTAGCATTTATATACTAATACATGATCTATTTGGTTTCATGGTTTCTGATCTTGAGACGTCCAGCAAAATCTTAATATTATGATTAAGTTCCCTGCTGTTTTAGAACAAAATTTTAACATTTCAGCAGTAATAATTTTGTACACAAAATCTAATAAGTAATTGACAATTTTTTATACACTCGCAATTGAATCTAGATGTTATATCTTCCAAGAAAAAAATTATAGTCTGAATGTGAGAACACAGACATTTTTCTCTGGTTATGCCTGTACAAATTTTCATTTGGTTGAAATGGTTCATTGCCAGTGTAATGTCATTGGCTACAGCCTGTTTTGATAGACAGGTTGTTACCAAGCTCACGTATGTTTCCAAAATCCACAGATTCAGATCTTGGCAGGGTCAATAGATTTTAAGGGCAATAAAAATCCTGAGCATCACTTTCTTCTTAAGAGAAGTAAAGCAGTGTGTACTGTGTCATGGATTTACTGCATGTAAATGAATCTCAAGCCTGAAATAAGAGGCACCTGAACAAGATTGTTTGTCACACCCAGATTTGAATTGTGATGCCAAGACCTGTTAAAGAGTATTATTAAGTAAAAATCATAACTAAATTTTTGCCTACAGCCAGAAGTGCATGGGAATCATTCATGGAAAGTCCATACATTCACTATAAAAACCAGTAGCTGATCACTCCTGGGACTAATCTGATTGAAGTGTATAGAGTCTTCTTCTTCTTCTTCACTTTCTGGTTTAGGCAAGAGTTGCCTGTTCCGCCATGGCTGGTCCGAAGCCCGGATGAGAAAGGAGGAGGGGGAGGAGTAACAACCTCGTTAAAAAACCAGGGTTCAGTTGGCTCTAACTGATAGTACTCTGTAAGGGCTGCTAGCCAGGATTATGGTGAAGACCTCAATGGGAGATTCGGCACAGAAGGAGTCCTTCATCACGGCAGATCTGGCGGAAGTGGCAAGCCTCTAGATGGGGTTAGTACATCCAGGAGCTGGACCTAAAGCTTCGAGGTGGCAGCCCCACCAATGGTCTAATCTGCATAGCGTTGGTACCACGATCAGAGGAAAACATATTACTCGTATTCTTCACAATGGAAACTTGGATGGACTTAACCAAAGACGACCTCAGAGTAGAATTAAGTGTATAGAGTCAATGTATCTAATCCAGAGATTGTATGTAGTGAATTCAGTACCCAATTTACAAATGGGTTTTCGGCTTTTAAATTATGTAATTTTATCTTCAGGTATAAGTAGTTTTTTAATAAATTGTATGAACTTTTTAGAATCGGCTTGTGGTTTACTTAACCCCATGGTACTTAAGAACTTTTTGAAACTTACAAAACTTGTACTGAAATGCTAATATAATGAGTTGTTGGGCTTAAGTTTCCTCCTCTTGCATTTCTTATTTATTTCTCTAAATTAAATACTTTTTTTAATGGCAGTAACTGATTTTATTACAAAACAACCAAGTTGCTGCTTTAATCTTATTTTCAGTGATGGTTCACACTGTAAATCCACTTTCATAAAACTTCTATTGAATGACCATTGATATTTCCAAGAAAAAATTGGTCTTTAATAGAGGTGGTCAATTAATAAGGGGAATAATAATATTGTAGTGTATAAATTTTAAAAAATATGCCTACATTTAAAATAGTGTTTTAACATTATTGACATTAAATATTTAACATCATTAAATTAATAATCTGCACTATGCATTATTGTGTTTGTATGATCAACAGGAAGCATACTAATATAGAGTAATTGACTGCATTGTAGGATTAATATATACATGTTGTCTATTTTTCCATGCTACTCAGCCGGGGGAGTGTTGCTACTGTTACAAAATTAATTATTATCAACTGAGGTCTGCTGCTCTATTGTCCTTCCCTCACATCTAATGAATGCATATGTTCTATTATGTTATTGTTGTAAATAGGAGTTGAATGTAATAAAATAAGGCATCTATGGCTAGACGGTAGTTGTGGAATTCTAGGAATTACATTTATTTTATAAGGTACAGCATTTGTTCCTAGAGAATTTGGTAATAGGAAGTGATCGCTTAATAGGAACGGTCTTTAAGATAGTTTTCACTGCAATTACAAAATGTTCTTTTAACGACTATTTAACTCATGCCGCAAATGGGGGTCAATGACCAATCACATTTCAATTATTTTTGAATTACAACCAATCACAGTCATTTTTCACCTCAATTTCATCAGTTTAATTTTGTCACTGTAAAATCAAGCTCGTCCTTTTTAACATTCTGAATAGGTCATAGCATTATTTTACAGTGAACACATGTGGCTGCCAGATTAAATATATAGTGCAGGAATGTTAGCAGATAGTGCTTGCGGGATATAATATAATTACATTTGTAGCAATTTATTATACCACAAGAAAAAAAAAAAGAAACCACTGTTTGCATTTTCTTAACGTATTATTTCCCAGGAATTTATGTTCCAAAAAAATATAATTGACTTATTTACATCATAGGACATCAAACATTAATTAATATACTGTTTGATGTGTTTCATTTTTTCTCCACTAGGGTGCATTCTTACAATATTGCGATCCTTTGGCAATAAATAATATGATCTGGTTGCAGTGATAAACAAGTGAAACATAACGTTTCACATTTGTTTTCAAACATTGCTGTTTACATTAAAAATATAAATATTTTAAAATAACTATATTTAAATAATGATTTGTGAGTAAACAGCTTAATTTTATTCTGTTAAATAGTCTTAACAAATGCCACTCTTGATTTCCAAATTCTCTAAATAAATTCACTCCTAACTTCGCGAGTCATGAATTTATCGATAATTTGGAAATCACTCATGGCATTACTTATGATTCATGTACTGTAGCTTTTAACTGCAATTTGTGCCAGTATGCATTTTAATGCTACATTCACATTTTCCAGTAGTAAAATATGCATATGTTTTTCAATCTTGCCAACTGTGGCAATGTGTGCATTTAAAGTTTTACTGTCAAATAGTACATTTCATTGGCTATGTGTTCCATGTGTGTAATATGAATATTTTGTTTTAAAAATCCCAAAATTGTTTACTGTGGCCTGGTAAAATGTGCTATTTTCTCAGAATGCTTGATAAGCTGTAACTTAATATTTGTTATTTGTTAATTATGGTTCAGTGCTATGTTTGAGAGAAAAGCAAGGTGCACTATTTCGTGTTTCATTGGCTATGGGTGCTGTATGTGTAATACAACTATTTATTTTGTTCTAAAAATCTCAAGGAATTAGAATTTTTGTTACTTTGGCCATGGTAAAGAGTGATATTGTCTCAGAATGCTTTGATAAACCCTGAGGTCTATTATTTACTAATTAGAGTTCATTGCTGTGTTGAAGAGAAAAGCAAGGTGAACAGCTGATCTGCTGAGTAATAATAAAATTCATGACAGTTATAAATGGAACTTAGGGCACATTGCCAAAACACAGATATTAATAGAGCAAGGTTGAAGTCCATTTCACACAATTTCACACGCAACGCTGAGTTCAACAATTAAGTTTGTATAGGAAATAATATAGATTTGTGATATCTCTTATTTTTTTAGTGATGGATTTGAAAAATAACTTGATTACAATTTGTTGATCAGATATGTATTTAATTAATGGAACAAAAATGGATTGATTGTGTCATGATACTTCTTATTATATTTTATTTTTTAAAATGTGTATTTTCTACATATTTCACAGTAGGCTGTAATACCATAAGATTCAGTAATTTATGTTCAACTTGATAATTAGCATTTAGAATGGTCATTGTTGTTATTAATAATAAAACTACTTTTTAAGTGTATATATACCGTATATGGAAATTAAAAACAGAATCGCACAAACAAAACAAGCAATAAATGCTTTAAACTCTGTTTGGTGGAGCAAAAATATTACAAAAAATAGAAAATTACAAATATATCAAACCATAATTCAGAGCATTTTAACATATGGTGCTGAAGTCTGGCAAATTCCTACCAGGGAAATGAAAATAATTTTAAGTACAGAAATGGATGTTTTAAGAAGATCAGCTGGAAAATCTAGAATGGATAGAATACAAAATAAAGAAATAGGGAATTTATGGGTGTACAAGAGGAGCCAGACATCATAGACATTATAGAAAAGAAAAGATTGCAGTGGTATGGTCATGTCAGAAGAATGCCAGAGCAAAGATTGCCAAAAATTGTTATGGAATGGATCCGAATGGAAAGGAGGAACAGAGGAAGACCAAAGAAAACTTGGATAGAAGGGGTACAAGCAGCTATGAATATCAGAGGAATGGAGGAAGATCAATGGATGGACAAAAAAGAATGGCATTTGGTTTCCGGAAGACGGCGGCAGCTGCCATGATACTGGATGATGATGTTGATATATATATATATCCTCAATATTTGTAGTATAAAATAGAATACCTGAGATCTCAGTCTTCCTCAACTTTGGATATGGAGTACTTTCAAAGCATCTATGCTTTGAAAGTACTCCACACCCCACATCCAAAGTTGAGCAAGACTGAGATCTCAAGTATTCTATTTTATATTACAAATATTACATAGTAACCTCAATGGTGTTTCGTCATAAATTTTAAAAGTATCGAAATATCCTCTACTCGTGTCCAACTCAGGGTTGGGTCATGAGATGAGATGAGATGAAGTCCCTTATATAGAGGACTGTGAATGACAAGGGTGCTGGCCATCCATGCCTGATGCACCATCTCAGGGCGGATGAACAAAATTAAATGGATGAGATGAATATAGAGAAATGGTGGAATTAAATTGTGGCAGGGGAAAACGAGAGCAAACCTCAAGAAAAATCTGCCCAAGCTCTGTTTCGTCCACTAAGAAAAGAAACCCACATGAAATGACCAAGATTCAATCTCGGGACCCTAGCGGTGAGAGGCGAGCATCTAACCACTTGCACCATGGAGCCGCCTCAGTGTAGATATGAAACAATATTAAATAGAACATTTTCATATTTAAGGTAAATTTAAATATAACTAACTCATTGTCACTATCAACCCCGAAAGTTCACGGCTGCATAGAATTAAGCTCTCCATACATCTCTAACTTAAGCTAATATTTCCCAATCATTCAATTTATAATTTATCTCCCTCATATTCTTATTAATGTTTTTCTCCCAACTCATTCTTACCTACCTATTGCGTGCTTTTCATCCGATTTTCCTACAAGAATGTTCTGTAGCCTTCTTTCATTCCTCTTTTGTGCTACATGTCCTACTGATTGCAGTCTATGAGGCTTAATTGTTTGTATTACATGTAGTATGCTCACGGTTACTTAGTTTTCTCCAATGGCCTGTCTGTTCATTTCTCTTTAGACCAAAAAGTTTCCTACGAACTTTATCCCAAGTACATGTACTACATAATATTTTCTCCTTTCTTAAAGTAAGAGACCATGTTTCACAACTATATAGTACAACTGGAAGTATTGCCATTATATATTTATTTAGTTTAACATTTTTTTTATAATATTTGGAATGAGAAGAGTCCCTGTAATGCCCAATAGTATGTGTTTAGAGAGTTGAACCTATGTTTAATTTCTTTCTTCATCTCATTCTTGTTTCAGGGTTTTAAAGAAAATAGTAACAGTGATACCCTTATGTTCTAGATATTTGAATTCTGTCCTTCTCCAACTCCCCTCATTTATTATTAAGTGCCCATTCCCATTTAATAATATATTTATATTTATGACCATATATTTACTTCCAGCCCAAGTTTCTTAATGTTATTTAATAGAATGTGTGTTGCATTTTAGTGTTCCCTCACATCACCAAATAATATTCATAATCAGCATATACAAATAGATGATTAATACCATTGAATTGCATAACCTCTTTTCCTTCTAAATATTTTATTGCATGCTCTAGTACAAAATTGAATAATAGTGGAGGTGATGTTTTTCCTTGCTTTAACCCAATGTGAATTTCAAAAGTGTCTAAAAATTCTTTGCCTACTCGCACCCTACTTCTTATGGCATTTAGGCATATTCAGATAATTTTTATTTGAAAAAAAATTAACATCTGAACTGGGATTAAAATCGGAGACCTTCAGTTTTGTATGCTAGTGTGCTACCATTTACACCATCCAGGTATTCCAATGCAGATATTAATTTTTCTTCCATATATATATATATATATATATATATGTTTTTGTCTGTGGCAGAGAACATTTGCTCCCAGTGCCATTTGTTGGCTTCTAATTCAAGAAGACTTTTTATTGAGAATTTTTACACAACTATTATGGCCAGTTAAACTTTCTATTTGATTATAATGATATTGTGAAAAGAAAAATTAATGTCTGAACCAGGAATCGAACCATGGACCTCTAGTTCTCCGTACTAGTGTGCAGCCCACTACATCATTCTAGACTTGGCACAAACATTAATAATTATTTCCACATATATAAATCTGTAATTTTCATTTTGTCTGCTGCCAGGTAGGTGTCACTACCATCACCAATGGCCGGCTTTGTTTAGAAGTATCTGTATTTGAGAATTTTACACCATCACTTTTATAAGCAGTAAACAATGTTATTTAACATTTTCCAATACTGTTATTTTAACACAGTTCCAATATTGGATCACATAATAATAATATAATGATATTGTGAAAAGAAAAATTAATGTCTAAATCAGGAATCGAACCCTGGACCTCTAGTTCTCTTTACAAGTGTGCAGCCCACTACACCATTCTAGACTTGGCAAAAACATTAATAATTCTTTCCACATATGTAAATCTATAATTCTCGTTTCGTCCACTGCCAGGTAGGTGTCACTACCATCACCAATGTTTGATGTTTAATTAAAATTTTAACATTCAGATAAGTCAAACTTTTTAGTAGTCCCAAATTTTTGGCAGGATACTGTTATTTTATCTCTCTTAATGAAATTGATTTCTATACCTTCAAGTTTACATATACAGAGACATCATATTCCTATTTATTTTTTTTTAGAATCTGACTTTTAAAATAAATATATACTGTATGTAAATATTACATAAGTTGGATACAGTGGACTAGTGGTTATGCTCCATGCCTCTGGTCCCGGGTTCAAACCCACTAGGGTCGGTGGTTTTTTTAGGATGGAAAAATCCAGGGAGCAAGTCCTCCGAGAGGGATTTTAAGCTGTGCGTACCAAATCTGAAGGTTTTCAGGCTCGTAAAAGATCCTTATGCCTGAATAAAAAGGCCCCTAAGCAAAATTTACCAAATTTTCCCATTCTAGTACTATCTTGGTTTCATAGATGTCACAATGAGGCGGAATGCTGACCCTGGGCCACTTAATGACATATATCCAAAAACAAGTATATCTAAATTAGTATGGTTGAATTTCTCCCCTGTAGGGGTAGAACGCCCATTGAGAGACACAAGGGCTTGCAAGAAGAAGAAATATTATATAAATAATATATGAGGCATTTTTGCACTGATTTGCCAATTTAACTTGAGATGGATAGATAATATTTTATTTGATGATGTTCTTCACCAGCTCAAATCATTAGCGTCACTATTCAAAACTGGGCATGAAAGGTCTAACAAATTTTGATCAGATACCTATTATTTCATGTGCCATAAGTCCACAGCTTGGAACCTATGACTTTACTTCCATTCCAAAGGAAGTCATGCTTAGAAAATGTATGTTCTGAAGAATTCATGATCCTGGTCAGATTTATAGAAATACAATAATTTATATTGTAAAAATATAAGAATTTTATTAAATAAATAGTTATAATGTTAAATATGTGACAAATAATTGTTAATTCATTTATTTATTTTTTAATAAAAATAATTTACATATAACATGCATACTGTCTTATTCTACAGTAAGAGCTAATGTTGTTTATGGGTTTTCCACAGTAATGAAATCTACATATCATAAGGGGAAATTAAACAAATGAGAAATACACATGTGATAATAGTAGAACGAAAAAAAAAAGTAGAATGAAAGACTATAGTGAAATAATGCAGAAGAATAACAGTATAATCAACATTTTTGTATCGCCACCTTTTCAAGCTTTCTCTCATTGCTTTCAAAGGTCATCTACATAGTCTTCCTACGTATCCTGAATATTCGATATGTGCAGACATGACACATTTCTTACACTTGTTTGTCAACAGAGTACAGCATGAAACAAGCCAGATATCACTGTGTTATGTATTTGTACCTTATTCCATATCATTACCAACATTACCATTAGCATCTACTGATCAAATATGACATATTATGTGTGCTGTATTGTGTTCACTAATACCTTAATATTAAATATTCAAATTGTTTCTATTACTACAGCATTAATAATATAATAATATAATTCATGTTCTCTTCAAGTAAAAATAAATTTTTAAGAAACTTCAGTGATAGATCTGTGCTGTTAGAAATGCACTAATTGATAATTCATAATCAAAGAACACAATGAGTAAGTTTATGTGCTAATGGATAACATTGTATTTAAATGGAAGTGGAAACCATATCGTTTCACAGATTGAAAAGACAAAAAGAAAGAGTGTTAGGGATGAGATTTATAAAATTTCCAGAATATTAAAATTAAGAATTTGCATATTGTGAATATAGAATGTATTTTCCATTTTAGCCATGAATGAACTTTTTTCCTGAGTTCATTGCATAAATTAACTTTTCAGATTTTGTTAATTGCGCCTCCAATTTTCTGTTTTCTGTTACAATTGAGGAGTTGATTGGAATATGGGCATAACTCATGTTTTGCCCTTTTTCCGTTCATTGCAATTTTGGACTCGCCATTTTTTAGTTGGTCAGCCTGAAAAGTTTTGTTTTGATATCTCGATTACAGCAGGTTCAGCAGCTGATTGTATCAGTTAAAATGAACAACAATGTTATGCATTTAGTTATATATCAATTGCTAATATCTCAAAACATATATTTTTTAATTGTGCCCATATTCCATTCAACTCCTCAATTAGAGATACATTTATTAGTTATCACATGACTAAATTTAACTAACTTATTAACTAATTCACTGGCACTATCGAACCCGTAGGTTCATGCTCTCCACACATCCCTATTCTGGACTAATGTTTTCCAATCATCCTCTGTATAATCTACTTCCTTTAAATCATAGTTAATTTTATTCTCCCATATCATTCTTGTCTACTAATTAGGCATTTTCCCTCCGGTTTTGCTACAAGAAGCTAGAGATTTAATTATCATATCTATATATTTTGCTCATCTTGTGCCTTAAGTTATATACTTGCCTTTCAAAGTAGTGTGTTATTTATGAGATGATACAAATACTCGATGAAAATTGGCAGCTGTGCACATTTTATCTTCCTCTGTAAATTTTCTTAAATGACAATACCTTTGCAAATAAGGTAAACTGATCAGTCTTTTCCTAGACGGTTTGAAATCTATCCAGAGAAAGCAAAATCTGAAAAGTATTCTTATAATGTATGCCAAATCTTTCAGAAAATAATATAATTTTTCTTAAACATAAAGGTCATTCATAGAGAGATTACTTATTTTAGGAATTCTCAGTTTATAATCAAATAAGAAGAACAATGTGAGGTGAGTGATAAAAAATATTCTACCTTAATTCATAGAGAGATTATTTAATATTATCATTAACACTGATACCAGTAATCTTGTTAATTTTATAAAATTAAACATTGTCTTGTAACCAACCTTTATACTTTGAAAGGTAGTGGTAAATATTAACATACCAATTATAATGTCTCATGAAATATGTAGAAGTTTAACATTCTGATTGATAGCATTTGGTCCAGATGTAACTTCTACTCTGTAGTTCAGATAATTCAGATTTAGACTGAACTATAAGTAAATAAATAAATTATAAGATGATCCTAATATTCAACAAGTGTGTTATCAAATTTTCCCTATTGATGTGGACTTGGTAACTTAAAAATTAATTGCTTCTATTACAATCTCATTAAGACAAGAGAAAATTCTACTAATGTGTTCATCTTATGACAGGAGATTTTTTATATTAACAGCTAACAAACATGCACAGCTTGTGTGGAAGAGTTAAGCATTTTACTTCATGCATTAGGTATTTATTTCTGTAAGCTAGGTTTTCCAGTTATTGTACACAGATTTAGTTTTATTGTTTGGAATTTACAGTTAATATTAACAGATAGGCTACATGTTTTAACAAAAAATTAGAATTCTTAAAAATCTATACCCAGTTTCCTTATTTTTACCTATTATTTCAATAATTTAATATTTGTAATGGAAAATTAAAGCTATTGTTCACTTGACTGCAGTTTTGCTATCGTGCCAGATTTCCTGAAATTTTAAATGAGATAATATATTAATGATATATTTCATATATGTTGTTATGAAATTTAGTGTCTCTCTTTCAAGTGGAGCACAGGTTAATTTTTTATAGTATATGTTACATGAGTCCACCTCTGTGGTCTTGAGGTAGCGTGCTGCCTTGTCACACAGCGGGCCCGGGTTCGATCCTGGTCGAGGCTTTTTTCTGGGTAAGGTTTTTATCGGGTATTTTTCTCACCTGTAAGACAAATGTCAGGAAAACTTTAAGGCCCATACGGTCCCCGAAATCATATGGCCATCATCATCATCATCATCCTTATCATTAACATCATCATCCTTCACCGGTGTGGAAAGCAATGGGAAGCTACCACACCTACAATTCCCTAGCAAAGCTGCAAGCATAGCATGAAAATACTATGATTGCAGTGAAGGACCTGCCTTCGGGCAGAATTTTTATGGATGGATGTTGCATGGAAACATACTTGGGATTTATAAAGATGAAATTAAAGTGCGTGTTGAGATATACAGGATATGTAGAATTTAAAATATCCAGAATTTTGTTTGGAAGATACTAATAAAATGACCTTCAGAGAAAGACTGACATACAATCAGTGGATGCTATTAAAATGGATTTGATGTAAAGAGATATGACTGTATAAATATTCTTCTTGATATGCAGGGTGTTTAAAATAAATTAGCAAAACTTCTGAATTGGATTACCTTTATATGAGTACATATGGTTATATAAATATAGGCATGAACATGCATAATTACTGAGATAATTTTGAATATGTTCATATTGCAAGAGGAGAAGCTTACATCATGTCAGGGAATGCATGTCAAACACTTACAGTAAGGTATTAAGCAGAATGCATCATTACTGCTAGCTCAGATCCTAGCTTGCCTGCTTCTTGACTAGCAAGCTGGATTTGACGCTGAGTGGGGTTGGGAATTTTAATTGTAAAATTTTGAATCTTAGGTCTAGGATTGGTGGTGTCAAACATGTTTAATCACTAGATTGTGCACCAGATGCTTGAATTAAATTCCAAACTCTCCTTCAGTACATGCATTGAGGTGGCACTGTTTTTAGTGATTCACCAATCACTGTGTCAGGTATGGATATTAAGCCTGGCTGTCTCTTTGGTGTCTCTTGACAGGGCTAGGTTATGTACTGACTCTGTGTTTCACCTTCTCTCCATTATCATCATCTTTAACACAACAACCTTACACAATACACAAACACTTAAATGTAAGCTCATCCTGCTTGGCTCTCTGTGTACAATGCAAGTCCACATATCTATGTAAAGTGGTTTGCCAAGTTATAAATAACTTAAAATTATGCTTTCTAACTGCTTAACACGGAAACTGATGGACAAAAAGTGCATGCAGTGGATGGCATTGGAACACATATTTTATGATATTTGGGAGTCTGATAGCTCAGAAAATATTTGTTTACAGAGCAGTGATATATTATTTTGTCTTCTCCAATATCGAGAAACCAACCCTGCATTATTTTGCTATTAATTTTTTTTAAATATCCAATGTACCAGTAATGTGCTTATATAAGAGTTCCTTAAAGGCCAGTTGTAATTTTAATGTATTTGAATATTGTATCAGTGGTCACAAAAAATGAATTAAGTCAAAATATGGCCAAAATGAGTTAAATGTACTGCAATCATCTCCCAAGCCCTATGTGCACTGTGAAGAAGTTCGTAACACAGGACTCTAATAATTTTTAAGTTATAAAGTTGTTTATGTCTTAGTATCTTATATGAATAGTGCATTTCCTCAATTTAAAAAAGTGCTCTCCAGAAAAGTAGAAATTTTATGCTTTATATTATAATAAATATCATCTTTCACCTACTTTTTCATGTATTATGCTTTATAAATGTGGAATTATAAATAATTTTGAAATTTAAATAATTCACTTCTTTTTGTCAGATAAGTGAACACCCATATTTTGAAATCCAAAATGTGTTATTTTCTGTACTGTACATTATACACTGCTCAAAACAATTAGAGGAACACTATGAAATATGCAAATATTTTTTCATTGGATAAAAGTACAAACATGAGATTAATAAAGTACATTATTTGTGGTTATTTATTTAATTATTTATTGCTCATGTCAGTAAAAACAAATGAATAACGCTGACAATTAACTTTTCAAATAATTCCGCTATGTAAGCAATTGAATCTTGTGCATATTTTTCAAAGTTAAACACTCGTTGTATAGAGTTAGTATCGTCTATGACCTCCACGACATTCGATGACACTTTGGCACCTTCGTGGCATGCTCCCAACAAGATTCTGGATTTCCTCTTGCGGGATATTCTCCCATTCCTCCTTCAGAGCATCTCTAAGTTGCTGCAGAGTTTGTGGAGCTTGATGTCGGTTCCTGACCTTCCTATCTAGAAGATCCCACAAGTGTTCAATAGGGTTGAGGTCTGGGCTGACCGCTGGCCACTCCATTACCTCAATTTCTTTCCTCCTCAGGAAATCCCTGGAGACAGCCGCAGAATGTGCCCTGGAATTATCCTGCATAAACAGAAATCCAGGGCCTACTCCAATGGCAGCAGGTACTACATGCTCTTCCAGAACGTGCTCGATATACCGGACAGCATTCAGTCGCTGGGGAACAAGTACAAGGTCCGTACGATTGTTGTACATAACTCCGGCCCATACCATTATGGAACCTCCTCCGAATCTATCAATTTCCTGTACAGCCTCTGCAGAAAATCTTTCTCCTGGCCGTCCCCACACCCTCAATCCACCATCACAACGTGTAAGACGATACCTGGATTCGTCCGAGAAGAGCACAGACTCCCACTGGTTCAGGTTCCAATCACCATGGTTTTCAGCATACGTACGTCTTCCTGCTTTATGCCCATTTGATAAGCGTGGGTTTTTAACGGGCCTTTTTGGACGAATATTCTCTTTCCTTAATCTGTTCCTTATGGTTTGGTCTGAAACCCGGATTCCAGAAGCCATATGAAGGTCATTCTGCGGGTCTTTTGCAGTTTTTGTACGCTGTCGAAGAGCAGAAAGAACAACGTATATGTCATCCTGGGGGTTTGTTTTAAATTTACGGCCCTGGCCACGTCTTCTACAATACTGACCTCTCTCTCTGTGCCTGTTGCGTAACCTGGACACCACGGAAGGAGAAACCCCAAGCTCTCTAGCCACTTGTCGCAGAGATTGACCTTGTCGTAAAATATGTAGAGCATGATACACTTCAAACTCATTTAAATGCCTCATTTTGTCAGAGACTTCAATAAACAAGGCAATAATCAACATTCGTCACTATAGCAACATCAGGAAGCTTACCAATTAGAAGTGGCCAGTGCCTTCCAAAATAAAAAAAAATCTCTATATTTGTTATTTGAGGTAATTTCTCTGTATTTAGGCCATGGATCTTTAAAATTTGTATCCAATGATAAAATTGATAATTAAATTTACATATTGTCCAACTTTCAGCATCACAGCTTTAAAAAACAATTACTTACTCAATTTATTACAAGTGTTCCTCTAATTGTTTTGAGCAGTGTAGTAATTAAAAAATGAGCTTATTTTTTTAAAATTTTATAAAATGAAAAAGTGTGTGTGAAATTTGACTTTCCTTACGATAAAATAACCCATATAAATTATTCATTTCAAGGCAAGTCCTTCACAGCAAACCCTCCCTTTCTCTATTCATTAACATACTCTCCATTTACCTTTATATTATCCATAACTGATATTTTCTCGTGTCCCAAGATATTTTCCTCTTCCCAATTTATTCGTAGCCAGGGTCTTGCCATTTTTTATTCCTTATCATTCCAGCGTTTTTCTTCCTTTAATCATTTACTCTGGTACAACTTTATTTCTAATATTGTTTTCCATTTGATCAGTCTATTCTTCCCATTTGAAATGTTTCCAACCATTTTTCCTCACTCTGTCTTAATGTTAAGATCTCACTACCATACAATGTCATATTCCACACAAACACTTTACTAGCCATTTTTTAAAATCTCTTTTCAAGGATTTGCAGAAATTGTTATTTTTCCTATTAAAAACTTCATCTACCATTACTATCCTCTGATTTTTTGATGATTCATGTTTGCTGCTTATAGTAAGGTAACTGAGGGTATTATGGCCCACTTAACATTTGAGAATTTTTACAGCCGCCATTTTGGCCCGAATTTGTTTGGGTTTCTTTGTATTATATTCTTGTATATGTTTACTTTTTTACAAAAAAAATAATTATTGTACTTGCATGTTAAATTTGCTAAACTGGTCGTTTCCCAAAAGCTTACCTTTGGGCCACAACACCAACATATGTATGTGGTATGGCCCACTTATTTCCCCATTTAAAACACTGGTTAAATTTTACTCAGGGATATAATTAATATGCAAGAAAAACAATATAATGTACAATATGAATAACAGTTTACAGCAGTATCAATGAAGTCAGTTTACAAATAATCAAGTCAAAAATTATTTATGTCCAATTATGGAAAACAAAGATTCATTACCAAGTGGTATAAACGAAAGGTTCGTGATCTTCTTTGGACTGCCCCACGCATTCTTTATCAACATAATTATTATACACTATACACAGGCTCATGTCCTTAACCTCGTCTTCTTTGCAAACTGTACAATACCATCTGAGATTTCGGATTGGTAGATTTTTGGGATTTCCTTTAGCTCTTTGGGATTTATTCTTCTTGCTGATATTGGTGAGCTTAGCTGTTGTTTTCTTGGTGTTGCTCTCTGAAAATAATCGTTTCCTCAAATGGGGTCCATACGAGTTGATAGCTGGTTTTCTGTTAGTGATTGTATTCTTCACCCTCTTAGGTGTGGGGAAGAAGTCACTAAATGAGCTCTGCCCTGATGAACATTTTTCACTTGTCTGACGTACGGAAACCGTGTTTTCTTTTACCTCTCGGATGACCTTGGATAATGACTCCTGTGTCCATTTACCCCTTTTGTTCAACTGACTGTCATCAGATGTATTTTCTTTCTCATTATTGAATATCAAAAAGAACAAAACTGTATAATATTGCAGTTATTTTGATCTATTATAAATATGTTGGTGATATGGCCCACCAGGCAATGCCTGGGCCATAACAACGAACAGAGTAGTTTTATAAACAATACGTAATAACCACCGCCATTTTTACTTTACACAACAAATTACTCCATTGTTAGATTGTACGTTACTAAGTGATACAATATCAACAATCAAATCAATTTAATATGGTGATTAGCTATGAAAATATATATCACATACCAGGAGCAAATATGACAACCGAGATTCTTGCTTCGCGTTCATGTAGCAAATGGCGGCTTCCGGTCAAGACTAACTTTCCTCCATTCATCGTAATCGACTTTTCAGAACGTCCTGAAGTGCCGACGTCTAATCCCTGGTGCCGACCACTTCCATCTACTGGCTGCTTCATGTAATACGTTCACATTAAACAATGGGCCATAACACCCACAAGTACCTTACATTCTAGGATTTGATGTTATTCAATTATTTTATTGTTTTTTTTCTTGAAGTTGCACATTTATCTTCCAGCCTTTTCTTCAATTGGCTATAGTGTTGGTCTTATTTGTTTTAATCTTCATATTATACTACTCATAAAATTATTAATTTTAATAAAACTCTGGGAATAATAAATTCAGTAATGAAACCTTTGCTAGTCCAGAGAGATACCAGAGTATGGTTATACAAAACCTTAGCAAGACCTGCACTTTGCTACGGCAGTGACGCATGGACTTAGAGGAAAGGAGAAGAGAGCAGGATAACTTTTAGTGAAATGAGATTCATTAAGACATACAGCAGGATATACCAATTAGGATCACAAACACAATGATTATATCTTGAAGGAATTACGTTTAGAACCGGTCATTGAATACACACACCCTTAGACAAAAAATGAGTCATCTCTTGAATGCACATTTCTTCTAAGTCACACTTGGCACAGCGCTGGGTTCAAACTAGGAAACTAGTCATAATTGCGCAGTCCCTGAGCTGCTGTGTTATGTGGTATGAACTGAAGACTGTCCTACGTGTCGTGATAGGTCAGCGGTAAAGCACGCGGTCACTGTTTCTGTCAATGAATGTTGCAGGTTCGCGTCTTCAATTAAGCAGTTTTTTTGTGATATTTGTATTAAAATGTTTTACGAATAAATACATTTTATTTTGACATTTGAATTAATCTATACTTTTTAAGTTCATAATTATTTTTTATACCGTTGAGGTTATAACGATGTTAAATTTTATATATATATATATATATATATATATATATACTTTGTATACTACCGTTTTCCTCAAGTATTTAAAATTTTCGTTGACTTCACTCTAGGCCTTTTGAAGCATGCTTCATCTTCTGGAGTTGTTGTAATAGTATTGATTTATCTGTATATGTTTAGTAGAGGATTTTGCTCATTAGGCATATATTCATTGAGAATGTTTGTATTTTTGGCCTCCTTGATAATTTCAATTTCTTCTAAAATGTTAATTTTGTGTCTGTTGTTTTCTCTGCGTATAATTGACATTGTACTATCAATATTGTTGAAACTGTGGCCGTTTTCTGAAAAGTGTTTAGCAAAATTTGATTTGATTATTAAAGGAGAAGTAAAGTAAAGTGAAGTGATCCCACTATATGCCTCAGGAGGCCCTTTGGTGAAGTAGGAGGGCAATGCTACCACTTTTTCTAGACAATCGGCACTTGAAGTCAGCCTGGTTGTCAGCCCTGCGTGACCGCCGCCTATACCCCAGAACAAGCGTCTGGTACTCATTTCAGTTAGAGGCTGAGTCGACCCCAGGGTCAGAGTGCCTCCAGAAGTTAAAAGAGAAGGCAAATCAAATTTTGCTAAACACATTTCAGAAAGCGGCCACAGTTTCAACAATGTCAGTTATACACAGAGAAAACAACAGACACAAAATTAACATTTTAGAAGAAATCAAAATTATCAAGGAGGCCAAGAATACAAACATTCTCAACGAAAATATGCCTAATGAGCAAAACCCTCTACTAGACATACATAGATAATTGAATACTACTACAACAACTCTAGAAGATTAAGCATGCTTCGAATGGCCTAGAGTGAAATCAACGAAAATTTTAAGTAGTTGTGGAAGATGGTAGTATACAAGGTATAAAAAAAAAATTTAACATTTGAATTAAATCAGTGTTAATGTCATTATTCTAGTAATTATATTTACCACATTCAGGTTTTTTTCTAGGTAATTTCAATGTATTGCATATAATAGACTGTGATGCGCAGACGTCTGCACAAAAGCAACAGCCTCTAACAAGTTTGTTTATAATTAGTCACATCGAGTTTTACCATGGCTCAGCGAACACACCAGGACATAGGCACAAGGCAGCCTCTCCTTTCACTGGTAAACGTTGCAGGTTTTTCTACTCATAAGGCTGGAAAGCGTTTGAGAGTCCCTGCATCTACAGCTTAGAGATGGGTGAGATTATCCAGGGAAGGGATTGAAAACCGTCGTGTTGGTTCAGGAAGAAAATGTATTTCCACTCCCCAAGAGAATGAAGCTTTAATTGCAGAAGCCCATTGGAACCCCTTCCGAACTGCTTCTCAAATTAAAGCAAATTCTCAATTCCCTGGATCAGCTCGGACAGCTCTGCAGCGTTTAAATGATGCAGGACTTTTTGCACGGACAGCATCATAGAAGGAACGCCTGACAGACAATCACAGATTGTTTTGGCTCGTCTTTGCAGAGGAAAATGCCAACCTTGATTGGAATAATATAATATTCCCAAATGAGGTGACATTTTCTTCTACTCATGAGGGCAAAGTGATTTTCTATCGTCAAAAGGGGTCTCATTACGATGCAGAATACAATATGTGGCTAGACAATTTTGTCGTGGTTGCTTATCTGTGTAATTTTGGGGCTGGATACCGCGGGACGGTCTGGGTGTATTGTGGAAGCTGGACGACACACACTGAACAATGTGCAGTATAAGGCTATACTAGAGAACATCTTGATTCCATCTGTGAGGATGACATATCCTGATGGAATTATTGAATTCGTACAGGATAATCATCCTGTCCACACTTATCGTGCGGTTTCAAACTCGTTCTGGGAGAGGCAGGATATCAGAGTGATAGACTGGCCTCCCTATTCACCAGATTTTAATCCAATCAAAAATGTGTGGGATAAGATGAAAATAGAGATGAAATCTTAATTGGCCTGCAGATGCACGAAAGGTGAAAGATGGCTTATGGGCATAAATTCAAGATGTCTGGGATGTTCTAACCGATTGCCCACATGCCTGTAGAAATTTGATTGCATCAATGCCCAGCAGATTGAGGGCGGTAATAGATGCTGTGTGTTCATACACCCGATATTGATTTTGTTTGTGTTAAAGTTTTCATTTTAGAAGATATTATTTTCTTTGCTCATTTATTCATTAGAATAAGGTTTTAATTGATGTTTTTGTGTGTTTTGTGTGTGCATTAAAGCCATAAAACTCAAATATAAAATTAAATATGAAACTATATTACAGGGGAAATGGTATTATAACGTTCATTTTAAAAAGAAAGTAGAACAGGAATCGAACCTGTGAGGGTACGAACGCAGATGATGTCCATTAAACCTCTCAACCACGGAAACACATTAAGCTGAGCTCTTTATTTCATGTTGCTTGAGTGTGCATTGCGTTAACTAGCAAACAACCCAGTACAATTACTGAAAACGTGTTGATGTGAATACGGTTTCTGCGAGCTCTCATGAAGTTCCCCGATCGTTTGATAGAATCTGCAGATGACTTTTTTTTTTTGTCTAAGGCTGTACATAGATACCAGAACAACAGGATGATTCATTTGCGATGAATGAGTTCAGATAGAGTTCCCAAAGCCATGCTTCGTTGTTGCCCAACTGGAAAGTGATTTCTGGGCCGTCCAAGGGAATGCTGGATACGAAATTTATCAGTGAGATCGTAATAGGCCTCAAGGCCTAAGACTTGGTTATATGAATAAGAAGAAGATTAAATCCAAGGAAGATATAATGATGCAGGTTATGGCTGCGGTGAATGTTACAGGTCCAAGGATTGGTGATCATGTGTATCAGAACATGACACAGAGGTAATGTATCTGTGTTGACATAGGTGGTCTTCACATTGAGCCCTTCTTATATGTGGATCCAGATGACAAGCAGCAGGCGTCAGAAAGATCAACATGTGTTGTCTTATTTTGTGTGCAGCAGGAAAACGGTAAATCAAGAATCTCTTGTGACCCCATAGGTAGTAGTCTAGCAAAGTCAAGTTCGGAGAATGATGCAGAAAACGGGGGAAAGTTGAACATTGTGTTGTAGTATTTTGCACGTAACAGGAAAATGGTATGTTTCCGGACATGAATTCCTATGCTAAACATAACCTTCTTCCTCACAACTTGTCCTCAATGTCTGTAATGGGAATTTAGTTACACTCGGTATTATACTTTTCTTATCTTTTACTATGGTTTGAGCTATATTGACCAAAGCTTTGATTATTGTACCTTTATCCATTATCAAGACCACTGCTGTGGTCTCGAGGTAGCGTGCTGCCTTGTCACGCAGCAGGCCCGGGTTCAATCCCCGGTCGGGGCAGTTTTTCTGGATGAGGTTTTTATCGGGGTTTTTCCTCACCTGTAAGACAAATGTCAGGAAAAGTTTAAGGCCCAAATGGTCCCCGAAATCATATGGCCATCATCCTTATCATCATCATCCTTCAGTGGTGTGGAAAGCAATGGGAAGCTACCACACCTACAATTCTCCAGTAAAGCTGCAAGCTAGCATTAAAATGATATGATTGCAGTGAAGGACCTGCCTTCGGGCAGAATTACCACTATGGACCATTATCAAATTCAAATAGAAGATAATTATTACCTCCACCATTTATTATTCACAGATGATCAGATGGTTATTTCTCAAGATCCAGATGATGCATTTTTCATGTTAAGGAAATAAGAGATAGAATGCAAAAAATGGGGTTTACAGATAAATTATAATAAAACAGAATATCTGTCATTGGATACAACAGATGAGCTAAAATGTAATTCAGGAAGAATACGTAATGTTGAACATTTTAATTATTTAGGATCTATTTTAGATAAAGGTGAGAATTTAACTACAGAAATTTAAAGAAGAATAACAGATGGAAGAAGAATCATTAGTATGATGGACTCAGTGCTTTGGAATAGAAATATAATATACAGAACGAAGAAAATTATATTTCATGTTCTGTTACAAAGCATTTTATTACATGTGTCCGAAATCTGGACAGTAAGAAGAAAACAAGCCAATAAGCTGTTAGCAGTAGAAATGGAATTTTGGGGGCGATCGACAAGAATTTCACGAAGAGATAAGGTCAGAAACAGCACAATAAGGGAAATTATGCAAGTTGAAAAAAAAACATATTGGAAAAAATAGACGAGAAACTGTGTGAAATGGTATGGACACCTCATAAGAATAGAAGAAGAGAGAATACCAAAGAAAATCCTTAATTAGTAAGCTAATAGAAGAAGTGGAAGAGACAGATCTAGAGAATGTTGGATGGATGGAGGGACGAGAATATGGAAGCTAGAGATCTGAGGAAAGAAAATGCTCTAGACAGGAACCTCTGGCGACAAATCACTTTGGGTTACAGGAGAAACACTGTAATGTGGAATATTCCTAATTAAAAAAGCCCATTATCAAAGTTGTTTATGTTGTGATCTGATTCTAATTTTGAGTAAGTAGCGTTTGCATTCTCATGTTGTGTTAATTTGTTTTAATTTATTATTCTCTGTATTGTACTGTATATCATTTTGACCAGTATTATTAAAGATGATTATGCAGGACCTAAGTGGGCTCTTCGCTGAGCAGAAATTAGTTCTATTCCAGTGTCACTGGAGACTAATTTTATCCTAATTTTTAAATTATGTACTTTGTATCACATACATTTCTTTCTTTCTTTAACAGAGTTATCCAGCAATAAACATGTCAGTCATTCTTATCCAAATTTTGGAAGGCTAAGAAATGAAATATACCGTGTGAAATTTGTAAAGTAGAAGTGTAAGTGCAAAAGCACACTGATATCAAATTACATTTTGACAGTAGAAAATATCAGGAACATATGTGGCTGTTCACTACTTTATCAACTTCAGATGCTTATGTTACTAACCCAATCTGAGTTTTTGAGTCATTTGTGTGAAAAGATGATCTCTGCTGACATCTCATTTAAAAAAATTGTAAAGTGAATACTTTAAGAATTTCATTTAAAAAATATGAACAGAAAAGTACTATGAGAGAAACACTGCATGGTTATTATCTAGCGTCCTGCTATGACAAAACCCTGGATTTCATATGTAATACTGATACTGTGAGCAACAACAAAATATAGCATCTAAAGATGATACTAGTGATGGTGTAGGAATATATGTTGCCAACATTGTTATTGGAACAATGTGTCTGGTCTCTAAAAGAAGTTAATACTGACACATGAAATGTTAGACAAAGTAAATAGTTCATCAATCAATCAGTTTTTGAAAACGCTTTGCCTCTCTTGTGCCCTGATGGCATAAAACGAGACAATGTATTATTATTTGCTACTGACATTGCAAGTTTGTGGTAAAAGCCGGTAAGGAAATCAAAAGCCTGTACCCAAAACTTATTTACCTCATTTGTTTATCACATGCTTTTATAGAGTAGCAGAGGAAGTTCGTGCTCATTTCAATTGCATTGATATTTTGATTTCTAATTATAGGAAAGTGTTTATGAAGCTTTATCAAAAGTGACAAAACTTAGGGAGATAGCAACTCAAATTCCAGTCACTCCATAATTAATTGCCACACATTGGGGTACTTGGTTTGGGTCCTCTCTGTTTTATGCCAAATATTATGAAACTATGATTAAAGTAATTAATGCTGGCGGAAGCATTGCTGCCAAAAGTTTACCCATGAGGGACAGGTAGAAGGCAATAAACCAGACGAAAAAAGCCTATTAAATGTGCTTGCAGAACAGGATATTGAATAGGATGATTTACAGACAGCAGAGATGTTAGTCATAGAACCAAGTGCAATAGAGTGGAAATGGCGATAGAAGATTTGAAGATGTATAATGCATCAGGTTCAGATAGGATCCAGCAGAACTGATAAAATCAGGGAGAAAGAAATGATGGTCAAGATACATTATTTGCTTAGTATGATTTGGGAAAAAGAGGCTCTTCCAAATGAGTGGAAAGAATTAACTATCATACCAATCTATAAGAAAGAAAATAAGATCTGATTACAACAATTAAAGGACATCTCATTACTGTCAAATTCATATAAAATTCTAACAGATACATTAGTAAGCAGTGTATTGATGAATAGAGTCCAGATGTTATAGGCACAAAAAATTCAAAATTGGCAGGCAAAAGGCACTAAAAATCATTAATATAGACTTACAAAATAGACAACATAAATTTTTACAGCCTTACGTAAAGAACATAAATATATGCTATCAAAAGCATATGAAGATATCAGAGATGATTTTGGAAACTTGTTTTGCCTTTTCGCAAAGAGCAATACATATGTTTTGCACTGTATACGTGCTGCAAAAAATGGCACTTCATGCAATTCACCGAAATATTACACACTTTGCAAAACAATATTGAACTGTCACTTGAGAATATTTCCGTGCCAAATTCTTTTACGAAATTGGTCAGTTTGTCTTTTACTCTTGTCCGTTCTTTAGGCGCCGTAAAAACAACTGTTCTAAATAAAAAAAGTAAGCCACATACACTTGTCGCACCGCTTTGTCTTTAAAGCACCTGTCTGTGAATGAGGACTTCACACTGAATTCAGTGTTACCAACATCAAAAATAATATTGCCAGTCACTTAAAGGTTTCAGCACCGGGAGAAAGAAAGCTTGAGCAATCTACTGTTTATGCCACTTAGGGCCGGTTGTACGAACTTCAGGTTAACTCCCAAGTTAGTCATCTGACGCTTAAGGCTAGCAGGAGTACAACGTCAATATGCGTTGTACCACCTGCTTTTAACCGCCAGTTGCGTATACCGGTTTTAACTTAACTTTTCAGTTATGTTGGTAATGAATTCCAATTTCCCTCCGTATTATGTTGGCTGAATTGGGTATCCGCGCATCATCTTTCTTATGTTTTCTTATTTCCCATAGCAAAAATTCGTCTGCTTTCATTATTTATCCATACTGCATCAATGTTTTCAATTCTGATATAATTAATTTTATACTATATTATAGTTTATTTTCAATATTATAAATTAGTGTATATGTACGTAGTTTTAAATAAATTGGGTTAGTTTCCATTTTCGTGTTATTCATTTTAATATTATTTTTATTTCTTTGAAGTTTGTTTAATATTATAACAATTCAATGTAATTAGGCCTACACGTAGTAATAGTTTTGTGAAATATGTGTACGGTATAATTCACGCACACACCAAAATTTAAAAAGTCTTAAATAAATTGGGTTGGTTTCCATTTTCGTGCTATTAATTTTAATATTATTTTTATTTCTTTGAAGTTTGTTTAATATTATAACAATTCAATGTAATTAGGCCTACACGTAGTAATAGTTTTGTGAAATATATGTACGGTATAATACACACGCACACCAAAATTTAAAAAGTAATGCGATGTTTAATTATATGAAATTCAAACTTTCTCATATTTGTTATAAATAGAGAGAGGAATTTTATAAAATTTCATGTTTTAAACTATTTGTCAGAGAGCGCTGAGGTTAAGTATCTTTACATTTTATGATATGCAGAATCAAATAAGACCAACAAAAAACTTCATATTTCATAATATTTTAACAAAATGTTCATATTTTAGTGAAAATTTCATACTCCTCCATATTTTTCAACTTTCAAATTCCGATATTTTTTTTTCAATAAAAGTTCTAGGAATTCATTAAAATATTTTTGAAATGAATGTATTTGTGTAATTTTTGACAATGTAATGTGGTAGACAAGTGAAAATTTATCAGTATCTTTATAAAAGCAAATAATTGGATGATGAGTCACAGAGTGTCAAGTTCGATGGAGTTTTTTGTCCCCCAGAAAAAGATCATGAGCCTAAATGAATAAGTAGAATAACAATATTGGAATTTTCTGTAGTCAGGTAGCTGTCAGTTCGTTCTTGCTACCTGAGGACAGTCTTTACTCTGTGAACAGATTACAGAATTGAAATGTAAGAAACTTGAAGCAGTGCTTTGTGAAATTAGTAACGTTGATGTAGGTTAGGCCAGCATTTTTCTCACTTACATCAAAGTATCAAATATAGCATGATACGAGTATCCTCCCATAACATCATGTGATGTTGAGCATAATTTTTCATTCTGCAAAACAATTCTGACAGATAGGCTGTATAGTTTACTATCACAAAATATTTAAAAAAATCCTATCTATGTGTTATGAACAAAATTAATAACTGACAATTTGATTGTTCATAGCACAAGTAGAACAAGACTAGACACTATGCAAGACCTATTTCATATATACAAAAAAACTAATGTTAAAATAATTCTAACTACATTTCACCATGTTTATAGTTCAATATTAAATGTAACTGTAATTGCAAAGAGAGTTCTGAAACAATCCCTAGATTCAATTATGGACTAATAACTTTTAACATCTTGTCTCTCCAAATATGACATACTGGAATGGTTTACTTGTATTCTAAATCGTCCAATTTAATGTTATTGTTACATTTGCATCTACATGAATTTAATATCTTCATGCAATGTAAAGATAGCAATAACCCAAACTATACCGGTACCTACTCTAAACTTTGTCAGTGCTATATTTCATGGAAACTTGTTAGTTTGGGTTGCAATGTTTTGTTTCTTGCATATGTTTAAATTTCATAATTAAAAATCATTCAATACATTAATTAATTGTATTATATATAAACTCTCAGATTTGATTTATGAAATAATTCCACTACAGTCTTGGGAGGCCTTTGGGGTAGTGGCATGTTGAATTTTCCATCTTTCTAGACAAAAGGCACTAGATGTCTGCCGGGTTGTCAGATCTGCCTGATGGCTACATTTGTGCCCAGAACATGCATATAGTACTCACTTCCATTAGGATCTGAGTCGATCCCAGGTCTACAATGCCATCAGAAGGTCTGGTCCAGCTAAAAATCTTGACCATATCAAGACTCGAACTCACGACTTCCCTGTTTGTACCACGTTTCCTTATACAACTACGCTATGGTATGATCCATTAAAATTGTTTCAGATCATGAATATGATATTTTATATTGGGTCAAAAATAATGAAAAATTATAATCAAAATACAGTGAACATTTTGATTTCTTGTGCTATAAATAAGTTCTGTTTGTGCTGTATGTACACTTATAAGTCGTAGTGCGTCTATGCATATAAATATATGTAAAAAGTTTAGAAAATAGTAGCTTCATTATATTTTTGTGTCATAATTTTCATATTTTGTCTTTATGATTTCATATTTTCTTATAATTTTCTTCATATAATTCCTCGCTCTAGCTATAAATAGCTATTATAAGTACCAAGATTTGTTTTTTGATTAACTGAATTTTTAATTTAAGATAGTCATCAGATGACTGAAGGCAAGTAAATTGTCTTATGTTATATATAAACCTATTTGGTTATTTTGTTATTTTTTTTCTATGTAATCTATGTCTATTTTGTTGGAAATTTACCAATTATAAGAATCTCAATTTTTTTTTTACATGTAGGCACACTAGAAATAAACTGCATAAAATAGCCCAGTGTGAATTTCTGTTAATTTTAAGTTAGTATGTTTTTTTGTATTATTGCATTTTTTCCAAAATGAAGTTGCTTTATTAAATTTTTGTCCATTCTGTGTTGAGATCTCTTTACTGTATTATAAAATAGTGAAATTTCTGCATACAACTACTTTTTGAAACCAATCACAATTACTTGGAAAGGATTATTCCTATGACTATATATTCTGATCCTCTGTAAGATGACTCTCTCTCTCTCTTCCCAACCAACGCCGATGCTTTTGATAAGTTTATAAATGTCTTACTGCCTGTATTTGCTCATATTATGTAATAAACCTAATGAAGGCTATATTCTTGTCACTGTGTGCCAGAGGGGTAGAATAGTAGTTATTTAAATCCTGTATCCCATTGAAATCTAATAATACAACAATTGAGAATAAAAATATTAACATTTTTTTTCCTATTTAGGCAACTATGCAAGACATTTGGTTTGTAAATTCAGAATCTTTCTATGATAGCTATTGATATATGAGTTTAGTCTTCAATTTGTACATATTTAAATGATAGTTAAATTAGTAACAGCAACCTCTGCTCAAATAAATTATCTTACCTGAACTCAGTAGTATTAATGTGCTTGCAATAAATTATATTCAGATGTTGATATTTTCTTCACATCAATTTCTTTAGCATAGTTAATTTTTTTCCATAAAATGGGGAGCTGGGCCATTGTTATAATCCTCAACCTGGAGGACCAGATGATTTTTGTTCAAGGTTTCCTTCCTCTAGGCTTTGACGAACCAACATATCCTTACAAGGCAGCAGTTGCCGTATCCTAGCAAGGAGCTGTCACAAAGTACTATCATCCAGGCCAGAATGAACCCTGGTTTTTTAAAGAGGTGTTATTCCTCCATCACTCCCCATTTCTCCTGGCTTGTGACAGGCAGAGTCTAGGTTGGCTGGAAATCCCTATACTATATTGGGCATTAAGCAGAGAGCAAGCACATAAACTATAGGCGACAGATGCAATTTTGGAGGAGGATTTCTAGAAATTCAAAAAGAGAGAAAATTAGAAATGCTAAAATCACAGAAGTAATGGATGTTCAAAAAGACATTCCACAAGTTATTGAAGAAGACTGAAATGGTTTGGTCACAAAGAGAATGTCAGATGACAGGATCCTATGATGATATTAAATCTTGAAGCGGAGGGCAACAGAAGAAAAGGGAGATCAAAAGAAAGTGAATTTAAGGAGTGCATAATAGGAGTATAGTGTCGAGAGGATAACAGAGTGTGATGCAGAGAATAGGGATTTATGGAGGAGTAAAATTTACAATGGGTTGTAGAAAAAACTACTGTATTATAAAGAAATTCCTAATAAAGAAGAAGAATGTTAACATTTTCCAATTATGGTGTAAAGGTTCAGATTGTATTCAGGATGAGGAGATATCCCCTATTAGAAGACTGCTTTTAAAGTAAATTTTTGATGGTCGACTTAAAGACCACCACTATACGTTTTTTCATTTGTATTTTATGATTGATTTCTTTCACAATTTGAACTAACATAATGCAGATAAAACAAATTTGAACGTTTATATGTTTTTAACATAATTATATCATCTCAAATTTTCTATCATATTTTTGACAAATTTGTTATTGATAGAAACTGTAGTCCTTTGTGAAACAACGAATCATAAGACAGTAGATTTCAGATTTTCTTTAGGGACAACCTTCTGAGGAGTAATTTATTGGTACTAGTTATGTACATTTAATAAAAATATATTACTCATACATTACTTTATTATAAAAAATTATACAATGGATATTCAACATGCTTATATTATACACAATAAAAGTAAACATCACCTACGTAAAATAAAAATAGACCACATTAAACTATTTTTCTACATAATATAATGAAACCCAAAGCATGAAAGGTGCACCAGGTGGCTTTGGAACACACACATATATTATACAGATCTTCTCTTCTCTATTGTAATTTAACCTCATATCTTATAGGTTGGGAGAGAGAGAGAGACTTTGGATCACACATGGTTACTGAGGACCTCCAATCCAGGACCTGCCCCAAGACAACACAAATATTTAAGACAAGATGCACAATTCACTCACATTCATACTAAACCTGGCAAATATGATGATCACAGATTGTTTAGGCCTTAAAGTTTCCTAACATTTGTCGTACGGGTTCAGAGAAACCATCAATAAAACCATCATCCAGGAAATCTGTCATGACTGGGGATCAAACTCAGGCCCTCTGCAAACAAAACAGTGATGCTAGCCCGAGACCATAGCCGTGGTGTATATTACAAATAAAACTTTAAATAAACACTTTCTTTGTAGATGTATAAATATATTTCAGATAATTTATATTCATTATGTCCACCGCTGTGGTCTCGAGGTAGCGTGCTGCCTTGTCATGCAGCGGGCCCGGGTTCGATCCCCGGTCGGGGCAGTTTTTCTGGGTGAGGTTTTTATTGGGGTTTTTCCTCACCTGTAAGACAAATGTCAGGAAAACTTTAAGGTCCAAACGGTCCCCGAAATCATATAGCCATCATCATCATCATCCTTGTCATTACCATCATCATCACCATCATCCTTCACTGGTGTGGAAAGCAACGGGAAGCTACCACACCTACACAATTCCCTAGTAAAGCTGCAAGCATAGCATGAAAATGCTATGATTGCAGTGAAGGACCTGCCTTCGGGCAGAATTACTATAGATGGATATTCATTATAGGTGAATGAATGAATCTTTGGATTTCTGACTACAACAAGTAAGTCATGGCATAATAGTGGCTAGAAGGGAGGGGTGCAGCACAGGCATGTGAGAATTTATAATGCATTTACAATATTTCTATCTGTACAGTAAAACTACACATAATTTGACCAATATCATGAGACAAACATTTAATATATAGAATTACAAACCTGCCTATTAGGATTGCATTTGTGAATATTATTAATGGCAGTTACCTGGAACATATTTACTTATTTTCTCACAAGGAAATTTAATTTGCAGTCATCTTATTTTTTTTTGTGGACAGAAAGCTTAAAAAAAACTTGAAGAGAAAAACATAAACTACTGAATTCTGCTTATATGATTCTAACAAAACGATTATAAAATAGTATATATCTCAATATCCGGCTTGTGATCTGGGGATTAAGTTGCTCGTCCCAAGAGTCAAGGGTTAAAATCTGGCTGGGGTCGATATATTATTAGGATGGATGAATCCTAGAAAACAAAAAGTTTTCTGGGAGAAACTTAGAGTCATGGATTCCGAGTCTGAAGATTTCAGGCTCGTAACATAATCTCAGCCTACATTGGAGCAAAATTGAATGGCCTTTCCCATCCAAGTAAAGGCTTTGTAAAGAATTAATGAAAATTAGCAGCAGAAAACATATTACAGTAATTAAGACATTTTGTCTGTACATTCTTACCTCTTTGGGTTGTATTTGTTGAACATATGTTTCAAGGCTTCTGATTACAGTCTGTAATTGCTGACGATGGGGCTCAGAAGCCTTGAAACATATATTTGACAAAAACAACCATAAGAGGTAAGAATGTACAGACAAAATGTCTTAATTATTAAACAAACTTCTTAATGATACTTCCTATTGCATTTTAAAATACTATACACAGCTTCCAAAAAAATCTGTCTACATTGGGTGAAAACTTAATTTGCTGATATACAAGATAATATATTAAATCAGTGGTTATGTACAGTTTAATAAAATAATAATAGAAACCTTTATATGGGTTGGGGAAATCAAAATTGGACGTATATATCAGGGGATCCTGGCTCTTATGGACCATAGTACTGGTAATGATGATGCTTATGATTGACTCTCTACTCCATTTATACTAAAGAACATTTACTCCTTTTCAAACTGAGTCTTCAATGCACAATTGTTAAATATTTGTCTAGTCATGTGTTAGATCTTCAATCTTTTCTAAAAACCAACAAAAATGAAAAGATTGAAGACTGCAAAAAATCGGGAATTTATCAAATTAATTGTAAAGATTGTGAAAAGATATACATAGGAAAAACAAAAAGGAATCTAAATACAAGATTAAAGGAACACCTCAGAAATGTTAAAAATGGAGAAACAGAAAAATCTGCAATAGCTGTAGATGCCTGGTCAGAAAAACACAGAATAGAAACCAAAACAAAATTACTTAAACAATTGGAAAAACCGAAGGAACTCACAATTTGGGAAAAAAATTATATATGCAAGAATAAAAACACAACTATGAATTTTGAAATACCCGGTGATAAGGAGAGGGGATTGATTTGGAAGTTCGTCGGTCAGCCATCAGATGGCGCGGAGGTCAGTCTGCAGGATAGGAGGCCATTGGACATCAGTTGTGAATGTAATACAACATTGAGAATATCACAAATGAAGTGAAGAAACTCGAGTCTGCTTGGGAGTTAAGAAGTATGAGGTGAGTGAAGAAACAACTAAACAATAATATCTAAAATGTTTAACTGCACATCATACACTTTTATTCCTTGTATGTTCCTCAGTATTGTACTATCCTGGAGAACTGGTCTTTATGTGCATGCAGTCCAAGTCTTCGGTGACATTCGGGAATGAAGCGATGTAATATCCCAGCAAGCCTTCTAGAAAAAAAAAAAGAATGTTTATGATTTTATCAGATAATCAAAAGTGACTAATATTTATTCACCATCAAATATAGACTATAGAACAAATGCATAATATTTTTAGTGGATTCTACTACTTTAATAACATTGTAATTTCTCAGACGTCATAAGCTAAGGGGCAAAATTTTTATTTTCTGCTATATTAAAAAAAGAATGTTCCAAGAAAAACATAATGTGTAGCAACAATTGATATGTTACATTACTTTATGGCATTGTAATTTGATTCCCTTTCAGTTACTGGTACACATTATTTTATTCATGATTACTGTATTAACAAGTTTCATTATTCTCATTATGGATGTATTGGATTACAACTCACCTCTAATTCTCATATAATGTTTTCACAGTTCATACCAGAACATGTTATACAAATACAACATTTTGGGCAATTGCATACAAACGTTAAGTTGCTATATTTATGGCATTTCTTATTAACTCGCTTTTAATTAAATTAGAGGTTTCTTTATGGGAAGCCATATTATCTAATAAACTAATTGGTGTACGCAAACTTGCAGTGCACCATAAGGCAAAGTTGGCTATTCTGTTTGAACAGTGACTAATGCAGGTGGACTAGAGGCATAGAATCTCCAAAACTGACTTATGCTGTAATAAAGGTCACCATTTATCAAATATACAATGAAAGTTGCTTAAATCTATGATGGCTGAACTATAGTTTATGACCCACTATGCTATACCATACAACATTAATATGACACTGTTACACTATTTACTTTTTCCATTTCTACTAACATTTCCTACTGTTTTAACATTTTGTAACGATTCTTAAAACATTTTTTTTATATTTCTTAGATATTTATCTATGTATATAAAATCTCGCACTCATTTCTTCATAAGTTCTACAGAGCTGTAGTGCATATGTGCATGCAAAAGGTTTTGTCAATAATATGGCAAGAATAACGGTGCTATTGTATGACAATCTTTCACAAGATAACTACTATTTTATTTTGTTTTGGTTAAGAGGAAAAAGGTATTGTACACCAAATTAGATTATCAAATAATAATGAATTATCCCTTTCTTTAAAAGCCGGCTTGGGAACTTATTGTGAAGATTGATTTATTCCAATAGCACAGATACTCGTCATCGATCGAGTAAGTTCATAAGCTTTGAGCATCCACAAAACTGGTATGTAGGAAAAATGGAAACAAATGCACTTAAACATAGCGTTGAAATATTTTCAAAGTCCTATAGAAAAACAGTGCGCATGCGCCAGAGTTGTATAGAGCCAGCGATAACCCACAATCAAACTACATATCGATTATCAGCCTCGGTTACTATATCAGTCGCAAAATGAAATTTTTAAATGACCAATATTTGCAATAAATCTCCCAATCTATGTTTAAAAAATATATTAATACTATTTAAAATTACCCAAAAAGGTTATTATAAAAGGGGTGGTCAATCACTTATCACTCCCTCATATTGAGCCAACCAGCGATAACCCAAAACAGCAATAGAAAATTAGAGACTAGGTAATATACTCTGTGGAGAAAATAGCAGCATTACAATATTGAATAACAGTATCATAATATTGTGATTTGTATATTTAAATATATACTTCAAAATTGTCTAATAATGTTATAAAAATTGTTTGAAAAAGTTTAAAATATTAAGTAATGTTAGTAAATATAGAGGAAGAGCTATAGTTTACAATATAACTGAAAATCAAGTGCTTGTAGAAGTGCAGTTGAGCCGGAAAAACTTTAGTTTACCTTCCCTTAATTTTTGTGTCCTACAGTGAAACATGTGCATGAGCATAAGTTTATAGAGTTGTCACTAGATGGAATCACAAAGAAGTTCTACAGAAAATTTAAAGAATTGACACTAGATGGAAGAATGTAGCTGCGACCAAACTTCAATACATCCCCAAACATTTGTTAGAAATGGATATACACCAACTTTTCCTCCTTCCTAACTTAAAATAAATTATTTGCATATTATTTAATGAAGCATATACTAATCTGATATACACTAACCTGTCCCATCAGAACCTACAAAATGAACTGAGTGAACATCTTTTTCTGAGTTTATTGATGTATTTATTTGAGATAATTCTTTGATAGAGTGAAAGGAAACTGGAGCAGAAGTTGGGTTTGAAACAATTTTGCTACCCTTCTTGGCTAGAAAATCGGCTATTTCATTGCCTGTCACTCCACAATGGGCCGGAATCCATTGAAGTACAACTTTTTTATGTAGACGAGATAATGTTTTATCATTTTGTGACATTCGATAATTTTGATGCTTTTGGGTGTTGTGTCTCGTGTTATAGCAAGAATGGCTGCTTTGGAGTCACATAGAATTACAACTTTTGTAAATTTTTGGATGTGATATAAAAGATTTTGTAAACTTAAGAAAATTGCCATTGACATTACTACATTACAAAGAAAATCTGCAGTAGCAACATTCAGACTGCTAACGGGACATGACTGCTTGAATAAACACCTACACAGAATTGGCATAACAGATTCACCTAAATGCCCTTTTTGCAATTTAAATGAGGATATGGAAAGAAACCATCTCCTCCGTTTGTCCAGCTTTTGTAGAAGAGACCAGCCTTTCTGCTAAATATTGGAGTGCAAGAGAGCGAATGATTTCATTATCAAGTGCTCGACATTAGATACCAACCAACCAACCAACATCTTTTTCTGAGAATATACTTTTGAATGTTGGTCATTCCAATTTTCACAGATATCTTCACCATCTAGTATAAGTTCTTCTAGCGTTCACACATGTGCACAATGATTCTGCATACTTCAAAGAAATAATTGTGTATGGAGATAAATATTTAATAATTGTAAAAAAAATGTTATAAGTATTGTTGCAAAATGTTAGATAGATGGAAAGCTCTGTGGCCATCACTTAAGTGTTGGCGGTGAGCAATCCATTTTGATCCTCCTTAATAGGTAGAACCCCTGGTTCCTGTAAAATACAGTAGCACCAGTTTAAATTTTGAATTCAAATTTGAAGTTAATTAGCAGAGTGAAGTCGGAAGCGAAAATGTTTAAAAAAGTACAAAAGTTAGTAAAGACAGAAGGAGTACGTAAGTCCCAGGCAGACACCACACGCATGCACGACAAACGCGAAGCAGTTTACTCTATGGAATATCGCGATGCAGCCAACATTATACATGCTATTTAACAAACCTAAAAGCTAACGTAATGCAATTTAAGTACTCTAACTTATGAAAGACCACCTAAAAGCTAACCTAACATAATTTAAGCACTCTAACCTGTGAAAGAATGCAACACCCAAAAATAAATAGTAAGTTCTCAAATTCTGAAGTACATAACCTATGTTGGCTGCACTGTTGTTGCATAGAATATTCCTTAAAATCAATATGGTTGCCACGTCTTCATGTTACGTATATAGTTAAATATCATAGAAAAATGTGTTCAAGTAATTGTTAGAAAAAATGTAAAATTTGTTGTAAATGGTGGGAAATAATTTGAAAATAAAACCTTGTTGGCGCATGCGCGTTGTGTCTGTCTCGGGCTTAGGAAAATTCTCACTGCACTTAATGGAAACTTGAGCCAAAATAAGTATACGTGGTCTCTTGGCATACAATAGCCAGTGCATTTTAATAATAATGTGTCAATGTAATAACAGCTTGAAAAATTGGAAATTAAGTATAAGTTTAGAGGTCCATGGTAGTACAACATAATCAACCTTGCATATTGAACATGCATACCATAATCACTACTGTAACTTAAGTTTTAAGGTTATGGCACTGTAATATAATCTCAAAATTAACACTTCAATGTTCTTTTGTTACATTTTTGTGGGTATGTAACATATAGCCTAAGAAATTACACTTGGATAGAAGACTATTTTTTATTAATTTTTTTACTAAATATAAAATATTTTACCTTTCTGTTGTAATCGATGTATGATCAGATCCACATTGAACGTAATTGCTTCGTTTCAAAAGCGAAACCAGACGAAACAATCTTCCATACCTTCTTCAAGATGAACTGGTCTCCTTGAGATTTTTCTGTAGAATGTTGAAAAAACTATGGTTATGTTACTGATAATATCCTGATTAATAATAATAATAACAATTTATCAATTTTATGATAGTTTAGAAAAAGGTTATGGCACACGACATAATACACATTTTTTATTTAAAGTCAATGGCATAACCAACGTTGTAATTAAGATTTTAATTTAATGGCATTATAATATAACCTCAAAATTTGCACTTCAATGTTTTGTTAAATTATAGTGTGTAAAATAAAAGCAATTATACTTTGAAAAGCACACTTTCATAGAAGATTATTTTTAAACTCCTACCCCTATTATAAAATGCATTGTATTATACAGTATTATCTAATGAAGCTACAGGTTCAAGTACGAGTATTAATGCTAATTCATGCTCATACCTCTTTAAATAAAAATGTTTAAATAATCACCTACAAATATTAAACAATGATTGTGGAAATAATAAAATACAAACGAAAAATGTTAAAATCTTACCTTTTCGTTTTATGTTCTAATCGATGTCTGATGAGATCAAGGCGAAAGCGGACGAAAAATTCTTCATCATTGTAATTTTCAATATGATCCGGTCTTCCCCTGATTTGTCTGAGTTTCCGGGTCTTTAGAAACATATCGTATAATACTTCGTCGTCACTATCAGAATCCAGAAATAAATTTCTAGACATGTTTCTGGCTGCCATTTTGGAAAGTTAACTCGAGTATTTCACAATAATCGGCTTCGAATGACCGTAGAAAGTCTACCGAGTTTATGCTCCGGCTAAGGTGCAATACTGTCGTGGTACAACGCAATTTTGGCTGAATACTTGAGATAGCATGTATTCAGAACTTATACTGAGTTGGTACAACCGGCCCTTAGAGTAACAATGGGGAATAAAAGAGGTATTCTTGTAGGATAACCAAAAGGAAGGTACCCTGTAGGTAGACCAAGAATGAGGGAGAAGAATTACATTAACTAACCAATTCACTGGCACTATTGAATCCATAGATCCATGGCCACACAGACATAGGCTCTCCATACATCCCTATTCTGAGCTAATGTTTTACAATTATCTTCTGTATAATTTATCTCCCTCAAATTATGGTTATGTTATTCTCCCACCTCATTCTTGGCCTACCTACTGGGTGCTTTCCCTCTGGTTTTCCTATGAGAAATTTCCATGCCCCTCTTTCATTCCACATTTGTGCCACATGTTCTGCTCATCGCAGTCTACAGTTTTTATTACATCTGGCATCCCTTAAGGATCATGCAACTCACTGTTATGTAGTCTTCTACATTCACCTAGTGTTCATCTCTCTTCGGCCCAAAATTTTCCTAAGAACTTTATTCTCAAATATTGTAATCTCCTTTTCTCCCATAAAGTAAGAGTCCATGTTTTGCATCTATATAATATAACTGGTAGAATAACAGTTTTATATATTTTCAGTTTAACGTTTTTTGAGAGAAGTTGGGAGGATAAGAATTCGTGAAATGCGTTTCCAGAATTGAGATTATGTTTTATTAGCCACCTCTTAATAATTTCCGTCATTTGTCATTGACTCCATTTTCATTATATCATGAATTCCTATGTTTGACCATATATATATATATATATTAGGATGTAAAAGGGAAGATGCTAAGTGGAAGGAGAGCCTCTAATTGCTTTAAATTCTAAGACTTAGAGGAACCGACCTGTACATCTTCCTAGTATCCAATCCCACCTTCACGAATGAATATATATCATACAATAATTGTTAAAAGCATCATTACTTATGGAGCAGAACTTTGGCCATTAACAACAAAAACAAATAAGTACTTTTGGCAATGGAAATGGATTTTATACGAAGGGCAGCAAGAAATTCAAGGAGAGAAAAAATTAGGAACTCAGTTATAAAGGAGAAAATGAAGACACTATTTTAGATTATATTAAAACTCAGCAATTAAGATGGTACGGACATGTCCAGTGAATGGAAGAGGATCGACTACCAAAATCTGTTTTGGAATGGAAACCTGAGGGAATACGAGGCAGGGGAAGACCTAAAACCTCCTGAAGTCAGGAAATATGTTTATACATGAAGGAGAAACATCTACAACCTGGAGATTGGATGGACCGACAAAATTGGCTATTAGGAATCGGACGATGTCAAAGACATTAATCAAACGACGATCTATCTATCTATATTATTGATGTTTACTCCCAGCCCCAAATTTCTTAACGCTACTCAATAGAATGAGTGTTTTGGCTCTCCTCGCTATCGTATAATAATACTACATCAGAATAAACTAACAGCTTGTTAATACCAGTGAGTTGTAGCCCTTCATTATTCTTTAAACATTTAATGGCATGATCTAGAACAAAATTGAGTAGTAGAGGAGATAGTGTACCTCCTTGCTTTAACACATTATGAAATTCAAAAGTATCTGAAAACTGTTTGCCTACCTGCACCCTATTCAAATATGTCTAAATGTTTAGGGGTTCCCAAATCTGCAGGATACTACATAACTTCTACCTCTTAATTGAAACAGAATTACGGCTGCCAGAGCATTAATGGACACACACACACACATTTATATATGTGTGTATGTATGTATGTGTAATATATACGAGGTAGCATGCTGCCTTGTCACGCAGCGGGCCAGGTTCGATCCCCGGTCAGGACAGTTTTCCTGGATGAGGTTTTTATCAAGGGTTTTCCTCACCTGTAAGACAAATGTCAGGAAAACTTTAAGGCCTAAACGGTCCCCAAAATCATATGGCCATCATCATTTTCATCATCACCCTTATCGTTATCATCATCTTCCTTCATCGATGTGGAAAGCAACGGGAAGCTATCACACCTACAATTCCCTAGTAAAGCTGCAAGCATAGCATGAAAATGCTATGATTGCAGTGAAGGACCTGCCTTCGGGCAGAATTACTATGGATATATAAGTAAAGTAAAGTGATCCCACGACAGGCCTCAGGAGGCCCTTGGGGTAATAGGAGGTTAAGGCTCTCACTTTTTCTAGACAATCGGCACTTGATGTCAGCTGGGTTGTTAGCCCTGCGTAACGGCCGCTTTTACCTGCTGAACAAGCGTCTGGTACTCATTTCCATTAGAGGCTGAGTCGACCCTAGGACCATAGTGCCACGGGGCTCGAACCCTCGACCTTCCGGCTTGTAGCGCAATGCCTTAACCACTATTCTATGGTGCATCCCCACTATATATATATATGTATATAGGGAAATGGCCCAGTTGGTAGACCAAGAATAAAGTGGAAGAATAACATAAACCACAATTTAAGGAAAGTAGATTATACAGGGGATGATTGGAAAACATTGGCTCAGAATAGGATGTATGGAGAGCTTATGTCCATGTGGCCATGGATGTTATAGTGTCATTGAGTTTATATATATATATATATATATATATATATATAAAATCTTGGTCATGATCATTTTTGGAGAATACGGATAGAATCGGTGAAGATTTATAATTTTTTTTCAAAATTCCTTTCAAGAGAAGAGGATTTAACAAGCTAATACATGGTGTGCATGCTACGCCTAAATAAATGAAATATTAAAAGTTAATTAAAATGTACGGTATACGCTGAAACGAATCAAACATGGTGGGTGTTAGTCACTTTTTAATTTTGTAATAAGAGCAAGTGGAGAGCTTCAAATACTTCGGTTGTACTATCAGTAGTAACATGAACTGTGGTCAAGAAGTAAAGCAGAGGATAGCAATGGCAAAAGAAGCTTTCAACAAGAAGAGAAGCATTTTCTGCGGACCTTTGGCAAAAGAATTAAGGAAGAGGCTAGTGAAGTGCTTTGTGTTGAGTGTAGCATTGTATGGTGCAGAGACGTGGACATTACGACGGAATGAGGAAAAGCGACTGGAAGCTTTTGAGATGTGGATATGGAGAAGAATGGAACATATAAAATGGACAGACAAAGTAAGAAATAAAGATGTGCTAGACAGAGTGGGTGAAAGAAGAACAATGTTGGAACTCATAAAGAAGAGGAAAAGAAATTGGATTGGCCACTGGCTAAGAAGAAACTGCCTGCTGAAGGAATGATCAACAGAAAGAAAGTTAGAGGCAGAAAAAGACATCAGATGATAGACAATATTAAAATAAATGGTTTGTATGCAGATCAAAAAGGAAAGCTGAGTTAAGGAAAGAGTGGAGAATGCTGAGTTTGCAGTGAAAGACCTGCTCTTGAGCAGAATACTATGAATGAATGAATGAAGAGCTTATCACTTGAAAATCATATTTTGCTTGAAAAGTTGTTCAAGATGTGTAAATATTTTAGTTTTATTCAATTTACTGATAAATATTCTATGCAGCCAACGTGTTCCAGTGCAGCCAACATAGAGTATGTACTAATTAACTTTACACATACACTTCAGAATTTATCATTCATACTCCTATTTTTGGGCATTGCATTCTTTCACAGGTTAGAGCACTTAAATTGTGTTAGGTTAGCTTTTAGACTGGTTGGCAACGGGATCTCAAATATCGTGTATATGTTGGCTGCATCCCAGGATTCCATAGGGTAAACTGCTTTGCATCTGTTGGCGCATGCACATGGTGTGTGGTTGCAACTTAGTAAGTATTTTCTTGTCAGTTGTAAAGCAGAATTTTAATATTATAATGAATATAAAAGTTAAAGTTAATAATTTTGTATTTTAAAACTCTTTTAATATTTAAATATAACTTAAATAAAATCATCTAAATAATTCATTGTTAGTTATTGTTGAATAAAAATGTCTCAGTAACAATTAAAGAAATTGTACTACATAACAGTTTTTGTAAAGAATGCTTTTAAAATTGTTTTAAGTCATTGTAGTCTATCTATCTTCAGGTTTTTACAGCTGTTGCCGCCTTCCCATGCCAAACCTCCAAAGCCTACGTTCTTGGGCATCTTCAATTGTTATCAAAATTATAAATCCTTCTATTATAACTGTAATAAGAACACCTGCATAGTTTCATATTCTTAAATGAAAGCAAACTAAACTCTGATTGAATGTTAAAACAATTAACTTTCTTATTTAACAAACCAATTTAAACCTTATATTTAAAGAACTATTAACCAATAGAATTTAAAAATACCATCATGTGATGTAATAATGGTCTTAAAATTATAAAAGAATTACACTATTCATTGATTCATTCTGCACACAACATTCAACAGACATAGAAGCAATAAGAGCTCTCAAGATAAAATGTATATTTAATACAAGAAGAATAATTGATTCAAGAAAAGAAAAGAATTTATTTTTAATTGACGGTGAAGAATAACTTACTTATTCACTGGCACTATCGAACCCGTAGGTTCATGGTCGCACGGACATAAGCTCTCCATACATCCCTATCCTGAGCTAATGCTTTCCAATCATTCCCTGTATAATCTACTTCCCTCAAATCATAGTTTCTCCCACCTCATTCTTGGTCTACCAACTGGCCGTTTTCCCTCTGCTTTCCTACAAGAACCTTCTATGCAAGTCTTTCATTCCCCATACGTGCAACATGTCCTGCCCATCGCAGTCTACGAGACTTAACTGTTCTTATTATATCTGACTTCCTATAAAGACCATGTAGTTCATTGTTATGAAGTCTTCTCCATTCACCTGTCTGTTCATCTCTCTTTGGTCCAAAAACTTTCCTAAGTACTTCATTCTCAAATACTTGTAATCTCCTTTCCTCCCTTAAAGTAAGAGTCCATGTTTCACATCCATATAATATAACTGGTAGAATAATAGTTTTATATATTTTCAGTTTAACATTTTTTGAAAGGAGTTGGGACATCAAGAGTCTCTGCAATGCATAATAGCATGCATTTCCAGGATTGAGCCTATGTTTAATTTCTTTGTGCATCTCATTCCTATTTGTGATTATTGTTCCTAGGTATTTGAATTCAGCAACTTCCTCAAAATTTCCCTCATTTGTCATTTGCTGTCCATTTCCATTATATAATGTATTTCTACGTGTTACCATATATTTAGTTTCATTGATATCTACTTCCAGTCCTAATTTCTTAGTGTTACTCAATAGTATCTGTTCGCTATCGGCCAATAGTACATCATCAGCATAAACTAACAGCTTACTAATACCATTGAGTTGTAAGCCTTCCTCATTCTCTAAAGATTTAATGGCATGCTCTAGTACAAAATTAAATAGTAGAGGAGATAGTGCATCTCCTTGCTTCAACCCATTCTGGATTTCAAAAGTGTCCAAAAATTGTTTGCCTAAACACAACCCTACTCTTTGTGCCATTTAGACATATTCGTATAAGTCTAACTAACTTTTTAGGAATTCCGAACTCCAGCAGGATACTATATAAGTTCTCC